>CATKHJ010267655.1:0-36962 GCA_949750685.1 Vernicia montana | reverse complement strand
ATGCATATTTAATTGTTCATTCATCTATAACTGTTTATGAAAATTATTTTAAGCCATTTATCATTAAACTTGACAAATTAATTAAATGAATCCAAAACTTAGTCCCCGAATCCTCTTTGGTAATCGAGGGCTAGTACACTTTTCCATTGGATAAATACTTGGAGTCATTTATTGGATTTTTTCCTTAACTTTTTCCAAATAAAATAAAATTAAGGTGGCGACTCCCAAATCAATTTTCAAAATCAACCAATCTAAACCCGAGGGTTCCATCGTGAGTTCAAACCTGAATGAGCATTTCGATTCCCTCTAGCGGATCGGATCGGTATTCGAGCGAGGCCTCACAGTTGGCGACTCCGCTGGGGACCGATTCTTTTATTAAATGACAAGTGGATTACCAATTGGTTTAAAATCAAAAGTTTGGCACTTTTAATGCATAAATGGCTTTCACGCATCACTTGCATAGGCTCATTGCCTTTCAACCTAGATTTCTTAAGAAAACAATGGATAGAAAGTAACATTGAGTGGGCAACCTTCCTTAGGTCTGCTTGCCGATAGTGAAATCATCTACCCCCGTGACGTTTACGAGTATACACGTACTGTTGGACCCATGCTAGGCTCTTTGACTCACATGTGGTTAGGTATATCGCTCCTCCAGTGTGATGGGTACCCTATGTAAGCTACCCTTACCCTTTCATGTAATGAACCTAGAACCTGACCTTAGGTTGCATGTACCATAAGCAAAGCCTTGTACAATTGTATCCTCATGAAATATTTTTCCCATGCATTTATAATGTATAACAAAGCAAGCATTCATCCTAAGCTTAGGTCATACCTTGAATCTAAGAAGGGTTAAACACTCTCACCTCTATCCAATCACCTTTGCCCCACAAACCTTAAACACCATCACCCCTTATCCAACTCAAAACTTGGGTGCCCTTAATCCTCACTCTTGACTTTCATCACCTTGACCCTACTCCTTATCCAAGGTACCTTACCCAATACCTTCAGCCCAACATAACACCCATAAGCCCAACACCCGTAACCCATTACCTTCAAAGACCAACCCATTATCCCTAAACCCAATAACCTTTGGCCTAATATACCTCAGACCTCCAAAGTCCAATACCTTTTGCCCATCATACTCAAAGTCCTATGACAGTTGACCCACAATACTATATGGAATCCTTTTCCCTTAGAGTCTGTATACCCCTACCATGGCCAATCCAATTGACATGGCTACCCTGACCATCATTTTTGCCCCTTCCTACTAAAAAGGAAAATCTCTTCCTACCAGAAAGGGAACCTCTTACTGGAAAGGACCCCTACCTAAACCTACCTATCACTATGTGGAAGACAAATCCCACCTTACCCTACCCATCACTATGTGGAAGATAGACCCCACCTTACCCTACTCCCATCATCTTTTCATATCACCACCAACCACTCATTGTGTTTCCTTTTGGTTTTGCTTTAAGGTACCAATGGCCAATATGATAGATATGGATACTATGGACACCATCCTTAAAAAGCAAGAGGAAAGGCTCCAAGCTATTCTTACCTCCACTCTGAATGCACAATAAGTCCAAATTGAAGAATAATGAAAATTTATCATTGGGGAAGTTTGGACTATGATTATCCAAACCATTCTCAATCCAACCAACCCAAAACCAGTTTTGGACTAGACTACCCTAAATCTGAACTGGGCCAATCCTGTTCCGGTCCAAGCCCTTGCCAACACTATCGCTGTTTCAGACATCACTACCCAATCTATTATTTCCTCTCCTGTGAATCCTTTTCAAAGGAAGGAAGCTTTCTCTCACCCTGACCTGAGAAAATTCATGGAGAAACTTGAAGCTATGGAGAGAACCATCAAAACCCTAAAGCACCGCAGTGACTTGATTGATATAGATAGCTTGACCTTGTTTCCTGATACCAAGCTTCCTCCAAAATTCAAAATGCCTGAACTAGAGAGTTTTGATGGAACCTCTTACCCCAAGACTCATCTAAAAATATATGTGGGGGCAATGCAACCTTTGGGACTTAGAAATAAGCTCCTTGCTCAGTTGTTCCAACAATCCCTAACCGGTGCTGCTAAGAGATGGTTTCTTTCACTGGACAAGAGCCAAAAGAGAACATAGGATGATATCTGTAATGCTTTTGTCAAATAATATCATTACAATACTGAAGTAGATGTCACCCGGCGTGATTTGGAAACCACTAGACAACTTTCGAATGGGTCCTTCTCCATATTCCTGATAAGGTGGAGGGCCAAAGCTGCTCAAATGGTAAACAGACCAACTGAACAAAAACAAGTGGATATCATTGTCAAGAACCTACTTCCAGTCTACCAAGCTCACTTGTTAACCTAATACCTGCCCACCTTCAAAGATTTGGTTGTGACTACTTCAAAGATTGAAGATTGCATATAAGGGAATCATTCCAACCTAAATTCTCTACCACCGATCTGAATAGTGATGAAGAAATTGAACCCCATGACCTTTGAGACTAAGACTGACATGCCACCTTCCCTTTTAAGCCAAATCCATCACTATGTGAAAAACAGACCCCACCTCAGCCCACCTCACTATTACCTAAGTAGCATGTTATGGAGGAGTTCAAGCTCAATTGATCTGACTTGTCTGAGATTGAATCCAAATCCAAGTTCGAGTCCAAATGCAAATTTGAGTCAGAGTCCATGTTCAAAGTCCAAGTTTAAGTTCAAGTCTGGGTCTGTCATTCTTGTATTCTTCTTCTACTTTGTACTATCTTCTCCTTTTGCAATAAAACATTTATGTTATTTGTGCACTTTTATTTTCCCATCTTTATTATTTAATCTAAAGTAGTTGTGTATCAAAAAAAAAAAATAAAATAAAATAAAGAATAACTAAAAAAATAAAATCAATGAATTTTGACAAACATTTGCATTTCACCAAGAAAACCATTATGAATTGGAAGAATCAAAACTTGAGGTGTTTCTTGTGCCCGCATCAATAGCCACTTCACCAGCTCCTAACCAAAGGATAATTGAGATAATAAAAAAAAAAAAAAAACCAAGTGGTGTTCTCTTCAGTTGGAGCAGGCGAAGCTAAAGACAATCCAATGAAATTACCCATTGCACTTTTGGATAAACAAACATAACATCTCAACAAAGGGGCAATCCCAAAAAGGACCCAATGTCCCCACAAGGATTCCTTCTAGACCAAGAATTTAATAGAATGGTCTAGACAAAAATAAAAGCCCCAAAATGAAGGAAAGCAGTAGCCCAAATCATGGTGGATTAATTTTTTGCCAAAATTCATTGATCAGCTCGCTAAGTTGAAAACTCGAAAGGACGGCTTAGGCATAAATTAGAGTAAGCTCTTCAAGTTGAAAACCCAAAAGGGCGGCTCGAGCAGAAGTTAGAGCTAAAAAAAAAAGAGAGAAAAAAAAAAGAGTCATTCTGGTCAAATCATTATGTCCCTTATGTCCTTATCCTACATTAAAGGCATATCTTCCTAAGTCATCATCCTCTGGTTGATCCCTCATTTAGGGCTCATCTTCCGAATCATCTTTCTAAGTTATCATCTTTTGTCAATCCGTCACGTTGCCCTTATCATTTAGTAGGGGCATATACTTCCTGTCACGTTGCCCTTATCATTCAATAGGGGCATATCCTTCTTGTCATCTCTGTCACGTCTCTTAGCTCAAGCAGTTAAGTAGCCCTTATCATTTCATTAAGGATATATCCTTCAAGCCGTCTGTCAAAGTCTTTTAGCTAAAAAAGCTAAATAGCTCCTATCACCAATCTAGGGGCGCGTCTTTTGAGTCGTTGTCAAAAATCAATCCAGTGTCTCCCCCAAGAGTCTTGTTATTCTAAGAGTCTATTCAGTCTCAGACAATAAGATAAGTTGTGCTTGTATTCTCCATAAATAATGCTACGATAGAAAATCATACAACCCCTCCAATACCTTTCAAAAGGTCCAACCTACCATTTTTTCAAACCTAAGTCTCCTTGGAAAAATCTCATCTTCCAAGGGCCAAGCCCACCAAAAATCCCAAGTCTCCCGAAACCTCATAATCCCTGAAGCCAAGTTTCCTTAGTAAAGCCAGAGTCAAGCCATGACTTCCAAGACCTACCATCCTTAAGTTAATTAAAAAGGGCCCGAACCAGTCAAAGCCCATCCTATGCTTCTTTAGCAAATCATACCATCCTTCCAGATCCAAGCAAAATCAAAGGGCAAACCAACTGGTCAAATCACCTTCAAAAGTCATGTCTAGAGGCAAACTCTTAACAGATGGGTCACATAAAAGCCAACCCCCAATCTTCTCCTTTAAAAAGGCCAAACCTGACGAAGCCTTCCTACCTAATTTTTTTTGAGGCCAAATCCTGACCAAGCCTTCCCACATGAACTTCTCCGAGGTTAAACCTGACCTAGCCTCCCAAAATAACATTCTAGGCCATACTTGAATGAGCCTTTCCAAGCATGACCTCTTTAAGGCCAAAATCTGACTTAGCCTTCCCAAAATAACATTCTAGGCCATACCTGACTAAGCTTTTCCAAGCATGACATCTCTAAGGACAAAATCTAACTTAGCCTTCCCAAAATAACATTCTAGTCCATACTTGACCGAGCCTTTCCAAGCATGACCTCTCTAAGGCCAAAATATGACTTAGCCTTCCTAAAATAACCTTCCAGGCCATACCTGACTGAGCATTTCCAAGCATGACCTCTCTAAGGCCAAAATATGACTTACCCTTCCTAAAATAACCTTCCAGGCCATACCTGATTGAGCCTTTTCAAGTATGACCTCTCCAAGGCCAAAATCTGACTTAGCCTTCCTAAAATAACCTTCTAGGCCATACCTGACTGAGCCTTTCCAAGCATGAACTTCTCCGAGGCTAAACTTGATCTAGCCTTCCTAAAATAACCTTCCAGGCCATATCTGACTGAGCCTTCTAAGCATGACCTCCTCTAAGGCCAAAACCTGACCTTCCAAAATGATCTTCTCCGAGGCCACATTTGACCGAGCCTTCCAAGATAACTTTCCAATCTAAACCTGACCTAGCCTTCCAAGATAACTTTCCAGCCTTCCAAGGGCCAAACCTAACCTAGCTACTTTTCATCCTTCCAAGAATGACCTCATCCTCCAAGGCCAAAATCTGACATAGTCTTAACTTTTTCCTAAAGCCGAATAACCGAGTCACTTTTCATCATCTTTCCAAAATGGGGGCACCCTCTCTCCCAAAAAATCAGCACTCTCTTACCAAGTTGACCCTTAACAGGTTCAAGGTACCCAATTCATAATTTTGCATATTTAGATGCATTTCACACTAAACAGGTTGCTAATCAGAGCTTCCGAATCAAGACAAATCATTAATCTAAATTTCATTAATCAAGAAGGATCATTAATCCGAATTTCATTAATCAAGACGGATCCAATCCGAATCCCTGAGTCAAGAAGTCATAGGGTCCTTCACCCAAATCAATCAATCTATAATCAGACCCATCCTAGGATAGCTTTAGGATCCATACCTTAAATTTGAATTAGGTTTCCTTTCTATAATCAGACCTATCCTAGGATAGCCTTAGGATCCATACCTTAAATCTAAATTAGGTTTCCTTTCATAATCAGACCTATCCTAGGATAGCCTTAGGATCCAAACCTTAAATCTGGATTAAGTTTTCTCTTATA
Organism: Vernicia montana; assembly: GCA_949750685.1. Lineage (NCBI taxonomy): Eukaryota > Viridiplantae > Streptophyta > Magnoliopsida > Malpighiales > Euphorbiaceae > Vernicia > Vernicia montana. The sequence goes on along the minus strand of CATKHJ010267655.1, from coordinate 31,289 downwards.
TAATCAGACCCAACCTAGGATAGCCTTAGGATATTTTACCCAAGCAGATCGGGAATATCATTTTCATTCTAGATTTTCCCAAGAAGATCGGGAATATCACTTCATCCACCCATAAATGTCTAGCAACGATCACCTAGATATCCCTATGGTTCATTTTCCATTTCTTTATCATCATTCACCCAAACATGTCTAAACACTGACCTAGACATCCATTTGGTTCCTTTTTTTCATTCCTTCTTCTCAGGTTCACTATCATCAGAATCGCCATACAGATAAGATAATTCTGATGAGGGGGCAGCTGTGAATCCTTAATTTTTCACCCCTCAGTATGCATTTGAATTTTAGAGGCACCTAGGCTTGGTAAACAGACCTCCGGAAGCTGAAATCGCTAAAATACAAAAATTAAAAATCTGAGCCTCGGGACTTGAGACCTATCCCTTAATCCTCTAAATCATCCTTAGATTATCCGAGATTGAATACGGAACACAACGCAACTGGAATCACAAAAAATGAAGTTGAAACGGGTCAAAACAGAGAAACCGGATGTCAAAGACTAAACGGTGACCGCACAAGGGCCATTTGTGACCGCACATGGGCTGTACAGAACCGTACAACCCTTGTTCAATTCAAAATGCCTTCTGTGCGGTCATGGGGCAGTCTATACGGTCATCATGGGCTCCTGTGCGGTCCAAAAAGGCTCCTATGCGGTTTTGAGCGTTAGAATGCCAAATCCCACATCGAAACTTCATGGTTTTTGCCTCCAACCTTCTCCCTATATAAATGAGGCCCCCCAGCTCATTTTCACACTCAGATCTTGCTCACACATCTTTTGGCTTGCTTGATTAGCCTTTGCATCAAGCGAGCCATCTCTCTAAGCTTGGTTCGAAAGGAACGAGCTCCCCAATTTTTTTTTTTTTATTTCTTGTTTTGCTACTGCTCCTTGCTTTGCAAAGCGATATTGGGTTGCGACTTTTCGAGTCGACCCGCCGAGACAAAAGTTTCCCGCCGTTTGAGACAAGCTGTCTAAGGAAAGTCCGTCGTCCCAAAATCGCTCAAGTACAAAGTAAGCTTCTTTTCCTTTCTCTTTTCATTTTATTTATTTATTTATTTTATTTTTCTTAGTTAGTTAATTAAATTAGTTTATCTAGGTTGTTAGTTAATTAAATTCTGAAATAATTAATCCAACTTGGTAAATCAATTAGGTTAATTAATTAATCAACCTACCTTTTAATCAATCAATCTAAAACATGATAAAAAGCTCAGACTAAACAAACCCCCCTTCGCAAGTAAGGCGAACTACGTGGATTTTGATTCTCATTCGAAGGAATACGTAGGCATGCTTGTCTAAAGCATCAAATCCAATTAAAATAAACATTTCCTTCTCTTTCATATTCTTCACATAGTTTAGATTTGATGTTTTCATTTATTTCTTTATTTTATTACTTTCATTATTGATTTAATTTGGGGAATGTGTGACTCTCCTAGAACCTATAAGAGCTAGAGGGAGTATCCCCTAATTTGGTTTATTTGTAAATTTAACATTTCTATCGCTTTCGTTATTTAATTCTTTTATTGCTTTACTTTAATTCATGCATATTTAATTGTTCATTCATCTATAGCTGTTTATGAAAATCATTTTAAACCATTTAGCATTAAACTTGCCAAATTAATTAAATGAACTGAAAATTTAGTCCCCGAATCCTCTTTGGTAATCGAGGGTTAGTGCACTTTTCCATTAAATAAATACTTAGAGTCATTTATTGGGTTTTTTCTTTAACTTTTCCCAAATAAAATAAAATTAAGGTAGCGACTCCTAAATCAATTTTCAAAATCAACCAATCTGAATCCGAGGATTCCATCGTGCGTTCAAACCCGAATGAGCATTTCGATTCCCTCTAACAAATTAGACCAGTGCTCAGGCGAGGCCTCACATATGTATATCATGTTTCTTCGATATTGTATCTTAATTTTTTTAAAAAAAATAATCATATTCATATCAATAATGTCATTTGAGCATCTATATTTTATAAAAAAATAATTGTTAAATAAATTTTAATTTTATTTTATTTAAATATTTATATTATATATAAAATAGAGAGAGAGAATTAGTGGACTTTTGTTTCGTACAGGTACAGCCATTATTTGATCCTATCAAAATGCTTGATGAAGAATTATGATCTCTCTTATTTCACAGTATTGTGTAGTTAGTGGAAGATGATAAATATGTATTTGCATAAACCTCCAAAATCCAGCTTTCAAACAAGCCAAAGGGATGTGGTACTGCCATCATTGTTGTTGGGGCCTTTCCTTCTTCTTCCCCTGTACCAGAATTCCTATCCACTATCTGCCAAGGAATGATGTGACACTATTTGTTTTGGCATATATTTCAGCTTACTTCACAAATTATTGGATAGGATTCAACTAAGTTTTCATTTAAAAAAAAAAAAAATAAATTAAAATTATGTAAATTTTTTTCGTATCTTACAACAAAGATAAGAAAAAACGCTTATGAGTGAAGTTGACATCACATAAGTGGAGGTAGAATTCATCTCAAGGCTCAAGCTTTGTGTCCTTCATGCAAAAAAGCATTAATCCTGCAAGGTTGGCTCATCAGTCATCACCAAGGAGCACCTCGTCCCCATGGAATTGAATACAAAACCAAAAGCTGGACAACTGGAATGTGACTAGATCTTATACTACTTGATACCATATAAGTGTGGGCAAGAGCGTAATCAAGAATTTTTATTACTCCGGGCTAGATTATAAATTTTAGTTACCTCTCTATAAAATTGTTTATATAATTTGATTAATTTTTACCAAAAATTAATAGAATTTACAAATAAATTTTAAATTTAACAAGTGAATATAATACAAGTCAATAAAATTAATGAATTCAAAGTACAAGCTAATTAAATTTCATTTTCAATTATTCCAAATACTATATAATTTTTTTTCTTAATCACATAATAAAAGTCACAAATTTAATAAATTGAAAACAATTCTACTTAGCTAATGAAGAGGAGAGGAGGGGGGAAAGAGGCCTGATAGAATTTTTAATTTTCTATGTATCATAATTACATATAAAATATTGATAAAAGAGAAAAAGCAATACGTGAAATGAAAAAAGTCTTGAATTTTTAAAAAATTTTTTTTTTTCAAAATTACCTTCGGGCCAGAGTCCACTGAAAGACTAAACAGCCAAGTAAAATTTTCTTTTCCTAAACCCCGGCTATATTACACTGACAAAAAGCCAAGTGAAAATTTTTTTTTTCTACACTACCCTGGGCTACAACCCACCTAGCCCCATAATACTTTCGCCCTTGAGTGGGGATAAATTTTACTTCAAGAATTTGTCTTGCTAAGACAGGATATTCATTCACTTATAAGTTTCAGAATATTCCTTTTAACTTTCGATATGAGATTTTTCCATGAGAAGCTTAAGAAATAAAAGTTAATTTAGTAGCTATTAATTAATTATATAAAAATATAAACTAATAAGTTTCCCTAACGCAACTGGCAAAACTAGGGCATGAGTGTGACGGGGGAATTGGATTTGTATCTTCCATCCATCAAATGAGGTGGGGAATTTTTATCTTTTTTTAATCCATTTAGGGATACTATATGCTATCCTATTATTCACTAAACACTTACAATTTAAAATCACATATAATATTATCTGTATACCAAAATAAATTTTTTAAGAATGGGGCTTGATTTTTATTTTTGTCTTAATTCAAAGTTCCTCCAAACATTTATCTTGTAGTTACCAACTCATTTAATTGAGAGTTCCCACATATCTTGATAATTTAGTCCCACATCCATTCTTATTTATGTATTTTATGGACTTTGTTGGGTTGGTAGCCTTCCATCACTTACCATTTATTAGTATTCTAAATTAAGAATATGTGCTAATGGGTGGTTTGCTTTTTTAGTTTCAATTAAATGTTGCAATATATAGATGATAGGTGACCATGCACCTAAATGGAGTTGGAGGTTGAAAAATAATTTTGGTAGCTTATCCTAGGTAGCTAATTACATTTTAAGACTTATATATGAGTGGATTGCAAGTATCCTACTTTTACCCTCTTATTTTGAACTACTCTTTCTCTTGCTCTTACAACCTATTCAACAACTAAAAATATGTTTTCAATTTAAAAATTTATCCGATTCATTATTGCACTCGTAGTTTCAGTGATTAAGTATTTCATTTATAATGTAAAAAATTAAAAATTAAAATCATAACATTTCTATCAATGAGCTTTTGATTCAACAGTACTAAAATTATTTTAAAGATTTGATAAGTTTTGAATTCGAATTTTAATCGAAGTTAAATTTATAAAATAATAATAAGAAAAAACATAACATCCTTATCAATTATTTCCCTTCTAATCCTTACAAGTTACAATGCATTAACTTCCCTTTTAAAATATTATTTTATGTGATAGTATTTTTACCTTTAAAATTTTCATTATATACCATTTTATACAATATATTAAGCTATTTAAATAAGTCATTACTTTAAAAAAGATCATTAAGGGGTGAAATCTCATCTATATTAAATTGTCTTATATGCTTAAAAAAAAAAAAAAGATTATGAATCTTTTGTTAAATAAGTTGGTGGGTTGATTTTGTATTGGATGATATAAAGAGGTCTTATTATATTATATTTATAAGCCTATAACTAATACATCTACAGCTAGAGGAATTATATTTCTTCTAAAGTCACTTTATTTCCATAGGCAAATGTATTCTTAATATAATATAATGAATTATTAGTTCTGATTCTTCAATAATGCATAACATTAATGTCCTCAATTATGTGAAGCTTGTAATAATAATATAAGCTTTCTTTTTCTCTAAGATAATTACTAATAATTAAGGAAACATCTACTCTATCGACATAATTATTTTGAGACTAGACACAGATAATAAATAGTAAAGTAATAAAGCTTTTCCTTATTGGCAAATTGGTGTTATTTGTACTATCAAACAATGAAAAAAAGTTCACTAATATTATAATTTTTATACATATATAACTTCAATAAGGAGGTTTGTTTGATGAATTAACAAGTGAAATTTCCTCTCATTCTCTTCATTAGAATTCTAATTTTGAGGCTAAATTACATAAAAGTACTTTTTCTATTTTTAATTCTTTAATTTTAATATGAAATCTTTAAGTAAATTAAAGAAATAAATTAAACAAAAATGACAATGACGGTTAATAGAGATGGGAAACAAGCTAGATCACTTCGAGTTTGAATTAGGATTGTTTTTAATTTAGGTCATTTACAGAGTTGTTTTTTTTTTTATAAGTTTGAGTCACTTCAAGTTATGCAACGATTAACCTTAAAAAAGACTTTGGGTCATATTTGAATAAATTTTATGAATTGTGAAAGATTTTGGATCATATTTAGATGAGTTTTATGAATTCCGAATTGATTGAGTAGAATTATATTTTTTATTATTTTTCAAAAATAATTTTAAAGTTTTAAATATAGTATATTTTATTAATTTATTTCTCGTATTATGATTGAATCAAATAAATTAGGCAAAACACATCGAACTTTTCTCGATTTATCTATTGAGCCCCTAAAAATTTATTTGTTCACATTAAACTCTTCAACTTTTATTTTTATACACATTAAAGGACTTTTTAACATATGTTAAAGAGACTGAGTAACACGTGTGTTAAAAGCACGTAATGGCTCTTACAAGACTTGACTAGGATTTGTAATGGTGACTAAAAATATGACTAGAAATAATTTTTTTAAAAAATTAATAATAATAGAAAAAAAAAAAAAAAAAAAAGAAAACAACACCGCCTAAAACAACAAAACAAATGCAAAACATATTTAAATAACAAAACTCACCCTCAAATTAATTAAAAGAACCCTAAATGATTTCTAACTGAATTGGAAAGGCGCACTCTTTGTAGGTCACGAACAACTCTCTCCATCCATAGTTAGCACCACATCATCTCCACATATGCAACATATTTGGCTGTTTACTGTAATGATTTTGGCTACAAGAAAATAAAGTCAATTTTTTGAAAAATTAGAACAAAGTGTGCATTTTGAATCCAAAGGAAGAAATATAGTAGAAAAGGAAGCTTACGGCAGATTCACCATTGCGATGGATGACAATGAGCTCATTCTTGTTGTGAGAACCGGCCGCCAAGCTTGGACTCGCTTCCATTGGTCTCTCAAAATGCACTAATAGAAAAAACTACAAATTTCAAGTCCATATATGTGAAAGAGAAGCCCAATAGAGATCTATTGTGCTTATGTGGCTAAAAGAGAAAAGCGACAACGACAAAGGCATAAGCAGAGGTTAGTCTACTACTACTGTAATAACTCGACTTTTTACTTTTTTTTTTTTTTTTAAATTCATTTTAATAAGGAAATATGATTATTTATATTTTTATATTGATATTTAGAGTTATATATTTAAAGTAATGACAAGATTTTATGCACTATTTAAAGTAAGTTTTGGTTATTATAATATATTTACTAATGAATTGATTATAAAAAAAATTTATTAAAAATATATATAATGAATCAAAATATTTTTTTTTTAAATAAAATGAAAATATATAACAAAGATGGTGTAAAATATAGATGTGTACAAAATGTATGTGCAATTATAACAAGTTATTAACCATCAAACCACTTAAGTATTCTTATTATGTTATTCTTGTATAATATATATGTGTGTTAATTAACGGGTAGAGAGCAGACATGAGAGAGGAGAGAGAAAAGGAGTGTTGGTGGAAACTCTCTACCACCTCTGGCCACCGTTCAATCACACCACCACCACGTTCCTCGACCTCTGGCGACCTCGTTGGAACCAACAGCAACGAGATCAGACGACAGATGGTGACGCATATGCAAAAAGAAGCTCCATCGACGCTGTGAGCTTCCGACACTCATTCCTGGAGATTCTGGTGCCTATGAAATTGTCTCGATGAGGGCTTCAATTTGATACCTAGCTCACTGGTTGAAGATTACCGGAAAAAGATATCAAAAAATTGGACCATCGTAGCTTCTTAGTCGTTTTCCAGCCAAACGGGGGAGCATGAGGGCAAGTGGAGGATATATTTGAGCTATTGACATCGAGACGAGCAAACTGGTGTAATTCCCGACTGCTAGCAACACCATCCACGGCGGCTCGTGGTGGCAACACGTGGGTCAAGTCCAGCAACTCCATTTTGACGTTCCGATGCATTTAATGACACTAGTTCGATTAGATTTTGCATGGCTAATCTCGAAACCTTCGCTTTTTAATTTAATGCTAATTTTTTGGACCGTTTAATTATCGGGAGTTGAATAAAAAATTAATTAGATGTTATTGGAATAAAACTAATCAATGTATAAATTATTATGAATTTTTACGAAGTTAATGAGAATAAATTTAAACGAATTTATTATCGTTTTAATAGAAATTTTAAATAAATTTTTGTAGTTGATGAATTATTAAATTTCATAAAATTCTATTTTGTTGTTGATCAATTGAAATGAAACTGAGTGTTAAAAAATATTAGGTAATATGACAAAGAATGAGATTATTTGTGTTAATGAAGGCCTGAGTTAGAACATTGTGTTTTTGTTGTTGAGTTGAAATTGTTGATTTAATAGGGGCTATTTGGCCAACATAAGTTAAATGAATACATGTGTACTTTGAATTAAATTGAATATATCTATGAGTTGACCTTTATGTGATCAATTAAATGAAATTGATTAATTGTATAATTGCGCTATGTTAGATGATTAAGCTAGGGTACTAGAGTTTAACAATTGGGAATTTGAATAAGGTTAGGCTATTTGGTTCTTTAAGTATTAATGTATAAAATGTGATATTAAAGATGGTATAATTGATTGTAGAAAACCAAGGTGACCAAAGGAAAGAAAAGTGATCAAGAGGGGTACGAGTAACCATTCTATTTGTGTTAATTAAGGAGCATAGGCGATGAGGTGAGTAAAAAATTTACTAGTATAATATGTGCATTCCATTATATTCTTAATCATTATGGACCCCTTTAAATATGAGAAATTCTAAATTTATTGATAATTATTGACCCCATCGATCCTTGAAAACCCTAACTATTCATGTCACAGCCCAACTTCGCAACTGTGATGGTCCTAGGGCATGGGTAGGCATAAGGCCACCGAAAATCCGTAGAATACATCTATGCATACAATTGTCATGGTATCATAACAACTATAACAACACATCCCAAGATCAGAACCTAAACACATACACATATACTCATGCATGCACTTACTCATAAGCTCATATATCTAATACGCATACACTTGCTCATAATCTCATAAGTTTATAGTTTTCATAAAACAATGTATATAAGTTCATCCATAGTTTCCATTAAGGCTAAAAGAATAACTCTCCTTCTACACTCATAGAGCATCTAAAATAACTTCAATTACAATTATATAAATGAAGAAATTACATTAATCCACTTGGTTCTTTAAGAAAAAAGATGCCTGAAAAATTGAATCAATAAACTTATAATTTCTTAAAAAATGGAATCACTAATGAGATAAGGTAGTGAATAAAGAATATACTACCATACTTGTGAGACTAGGTAATTCAAGGCTACCTCACAAGAATAGTAGGGCTCATAACTTGTCAAATGACTTTCAATATAACAAATAAGGCTCATAAAACTCATAGAAATGAATAACTCGTAATATACAAGAATAATATGTATATAGCTCATAGAAGAAATGGTAACTCATACATAAATGGATATAGAAATCATTCTCGTAAAATATTTGGAGTAGAGGCACTTTATTAGCATACTCACCTCGTAAAATAAGAGTAGAGATTGGATTAGCATACCCTTTCTCGTAACAAAAGTAGAGGTTTATTAACATACCCTTTCTAGTAAGTACATGAAACGGATCAGGTTTTACGTCTAGGACAATTTACCCTTTTTAGATAAGGGTAGGATATTATACCCTATCCACCGGGTTACAAAGTGCACAATGCCTGATGATTAACCCATATCAGCTGAGGATTTCTATACCATTAAAGGTTATCAACATATAGATAAAAGCATTTAAGGTTCTCATACTCATAGGCATATCAATGTGATATGGTTGTCATAGGCAAATAACTCATTGGATTCAATAAACGATTCTCATGCTTTTTCTCATGGTAGTTTGTATAAGAAAATAGGCTTCAAGCCTTATAAATTCATATACAAGAATAGTAGTATATTTTATACTCACCTTAACCAAAAAGAATCTTCTATTACTCTATGAAAGTCTTCAATCACCTCAATTCATCATGGTCCTCGTGATTTCCATAATGACTTCTAGGAGGAACTACACACATAAACACATACAAATTAACAATACATATAACCCATGCTCTTAAAATCACCATACACATGCTAGACTCATGATTTCTAACCCTATTCCCTTCCCAAGCATAAAATATAACAATGGAGAAGAAAAACACAAAAGAAATCAAAAACCCTAACTTCTTTCAATAAATGCTCCACGAAAGGAAGAAAGGTTGCGTAATTGTAACCCTAAATCCTTTGGTTGAAGCAATTAATGAAGTCTTCTAGCATTAATGTGGGTGGGTATGGTGTTTCTCTTGGAGTTATAGGTTTAGGGAGGAATAAATGGCTGATTTGAACTGATTTGGGGCTTAACTCTCTTTATATAACCCGTCAATTCCATTCAGGCCTGCCATGATGAACGAGCGTTCATCTCACAATCCAACACTTTAACTGCTCTTACAGAAGACTTCTGAACGAGCCTTCAAACAAATGAATGAGCGTTCATGTTATGTGAATGAACGTTCATCTCCAAATTCTTAATTTGCCACTATTCACACAGAGGCCTTCTAAATGTGCGTTCAACAATATGGATGAGCGTTCACATGTATGAACGAGCGTTCACTTGCATGAATGAGCATTCCTTTCCAAAAAGCAAGCATCCCAATACTACTCATGTTACTATTACATTGCTAGTTTGAACGAGCGTTCACATTGATGAATGTGCATTCACTGCTGTAAAACTAAAATAATCACAACTTAAAGCCACAACTCAACTCCAAAGCCTCATACTATCAAACACATAGCTTTTACACCATATACTACTTCACATGAAACTTATAACTCATGCAAATGATCAAATTAATGTGCACATGAACTTAGGGTATTACATTCTCCCCTCTTTATAAAAATTCATCCCTGAATTTTACAATTACATATAGTTCACTTGTATTACATATGAAACAAATATGGGTACTTGTGCAACATCTCTTGTTCACTTTCCCATGTACACTCTTCTATATCATGATTCTTCTATTTCACTTTCACTATGGCTATATCTTTGTTTCTCAACTTCTTCACTTGTCTATTAATGATTGCAACCGATACCTCTTTATAGGCCAAATTCTCATCTACCTCAATAGCTTGCGGTTGCAACACATGTGATGGATCCGATACATACTTCCTCAACATAGATACATGAAATGTGGGATGTACGTGACCCAAACTTGGTGGAAGAGCTAGTCTATAGGAGATATTTCCAACTCTTTCCAATACCTCAAACGGTCCTACATACCTTGGTGAGAGCTTGCCTTTCTTGCCAAATCTCATCACACCTTTTATAGGAGAGACTTTAAGAAAGACATGGTCTCCTATGGAAAAGTGAACGTCTTTCCTCTTTGGATCCGCATAGCTCTTCTGCTTAATGAAGGCAGTCTTCAATCTTTCTCGTACCATGGGCTCTTTCTCTAAAGTTTCCTTAATCAGTTTAGGCCCTTTGATGTGCTTGTCTCCTATTTCCTTCCAACACACCGGTGATCTACACTTTCGACCATACAAAGCCTCATACGGTGTCATGCCAATGGTGGAGTGATAACTGTTGTTGTATGCAAACTCTATTAATGGCAAGTACTTATCCCAACTCCCACCAAAGTCTAGCACACACACATTCTGGGCATATCCTCTAGAGTCTGTATGGTTCTCTCAGATCGCCTATCGGTCTGAGGATGAAAAGTTGTACTGAAGTCCAACTTTTCATCCTTAGAGCTTCTTGCAACTTATGCCAGAATCTAGATGTGAATTGAGTACCTCTATCCGAAATGATAGACACTGGTACACCATAAAGACTCACAATCTTGTTCAAATACAATTGGGCATATTGGGCTACTGTGTAGGTTGTCTTGACTTTTAGGAAATAAGCTGACTTAGTCAATTTGTCAACTATCACCCATATAGAATCATAACCTCTCAAGGTCCTTGGTAACCCTACCACAAAGTCCATCGTGATGCGCTCCCATTTCCACTCGGGTAGCTTGATCTCTTGCAATAGACTAGATGGATTTTGGTGTTTAAACTTGACTTGCTGACATGTTAAGTAAGAAGACACAAACTTAGCCACATCCTTCTTCATACCAGACCACCAATAGCAATCCTTCAAGTCATGATACATCTTGGTGGCGCTTGGATGAACACTATAAGGTGCTTGATGGATCTCTTTCATGATCTTCTCTCTAAGATCATTCACATTAGGTACACATATCCTCTTCCCATGCATCAGTACCTCATCTCTCAACTCGTACTTTGCTGCTTGACCCGCTAGTACTTCTCTTTTCAACTTGACAAGTGAGGGATCCTCATCTTGCGCTGCTTTAATCTCATCAATCAACTTGGGTTTCACTTGAAAATGAGCAATCAGAACTTGAGATTCGAAAACCTCAAGCTGCAACCCCTTGTTGAACAACTCTTTCAACTCCTTGATTAAAGGTTTCTTCCCCACTGCAATATGGGCTAAACTCCCCATAGATTTTCTACTCAAGGCATCCGCTACTACTTTAGCTTTACCCGGATGATAAAGGATTTGACAATCATAATCCTTATGTAGCTCTACCTATCTCCTCTGCCTTAGGTTCAAGTCCCTCTGTTGTAAGATGTACTGGAAACTCTTGTGATCGGTGTAGATTTCACACTTCTCACCATAAAGATAATGTATCCATATTTTGAGAGCAGAGATGATTGTTGCCATCTCTAGATCATGCGTGGGGTAATTCATCTCATGCTTCTTCAATTGTCTCGATGCGAATACAATCACCTTACCGTGCTGCATAAGAATACATCCAAGTCCCATTTTTTAAGCATCACAGTATATTACAAATCCCCCATATCCTTCTGGCAATGTATGTATTGGAGCTGTAGTGAGGCAAGTCTTAAGTTTTTGAAAACTCTTTTCGCAATCATCATCCCACTGAAACTTTACTTTCTTTCTAGTTAACTTGGTTAATGGCCAAGCTATTTTGGAGAAATCCTTGACGAATCTCCTATAATAACTTGCCAAACCAAGGAAACTACGAACTTCTGTCATGTTCGTGGATCTAGGCCAACTAAATACTTCTTTAATCTTCTTAAGATCCACTTGAATGCCATCTTTACTAACCACATGTCCTAAAAAGCAAACATGATCAAGCCAAAATTCACACTTTGACAATTTTGCATACAACTGATGCTCCTTCAAAGTCTGCAATATTATTCTCATGTGCTCCTCATGCTCTTCCTTACTCTTGGAGTAAATAAAGATGTCATATATGAATACAATGACAAACTTATCTAAATATGGCTTGAAAACTTGATTCATCATGTCCATAAATACTGCTGGAGCATTGGTCAACCCAAAAGGTAACACTGTGAACTCGTAATGGTCGTCCTATAGGCAATCTTGCAGATATCCTCATTTTTTATTATGAGCTGATGATAGCCAGATCGAAGATTAATCTTGGAGAAGTGACTTGCTCCCTGCAATTAATCAAACAAATCATCTATCCTTGGCAAAGGATACTTGTTCTTGACAGTCATCTTATTCAACTGCCTAGTCGATACATAGCCTCATTGAACCATCCTTCTTCTTCACAAACAGGACTGGTGCACCCCATGGTGAATTGTTCGGTCTGATAAATCTCTTGTCCAATAGATCTTGCAACTGCACTTTCAATTCTTTCAACTCTACAGGTGTCATCCTGTAAGGAGGAATAGATATTGGTTGAGTACCAGGGAGAAGCTCAATGTTGAACTCAATCTCTCTTTCGGGTGGCAACTCTGGTAGCTCTTCTAGAAATACATCCGGAAACTCACTAACTATTGGCATTTGTTGTACCTCATTAGAAGTCTCCCTTGTATCCACCACATATGCCAAATATCCTTGACACCCCTTCCTTAGAAGCCTTCTCGCCCCAATGGCCAATATGAAATTAGAAGGTATCTCACTCTTTTCCCCTTGAAATGTGAACTCACTCTCATCTCATGGTTTGAACTCTTTCTTCTTCTTATGGTAGTCTATATGAGTATGGTGCTTGGATAACCAATCCATACTAAGAATCACATCAAACTCTAGTACCTCCAACTCAATCAACTCACTTGGAAGCCTTCTCCCATCAATCTCTACCATACAAGAAGGATACATATGTTTCACTTCTATTATTTCCCCTAAAGGTGTGGACACTTCTAAGGGATTATTCATGATCTCTATCCTTCCCCAATCTCTTAGCAAAGTATGGCGAAACAAATGAATGTGTAGCACCCGAATCAAGCAAAACTCTAGTTTGTGCATCTTGGATAAAAAGGATACCTGTCACTATAGTATTGGAAGCATAAGCCTCCTGCTGATTCAGGGCAAACACTCTTCCTTTACCTCTCCCTTCAGGAGCTTGATTGGTTCCGGGTGCTTAACTTTGTCCTCTCCCTTTACCCCCTGAACTCCTAATGTTTGGCCTAGCCATCTGCACTATAGGCTGAGAAGTAGCAGGTGTACTCTGATTGTTTTCCCATAAAGGACAACCCTTAATATAATGCCCTGCCTGGCCATATTTATAATATGTCCCCGCCGTTGTCCGGCATACCCCATCATGTCTTCTCCCCACATGTGGCACAAATAGGTCGACTATAGCTCTGTTGCTCATGTCTAGATGCAGAACTGGTGGCTGGAGCAGATGCCACAAATACTACTCTAGTTTGTCCTCTACTCTGACTACCTCCCCTGTGGCTCTGAATCATGGTAGAAATAGTAGGTTCAACTATCTTCACCTGGGCACTACTCCTTTCACCTTTGCTTTGGTTACCAAAACCCTTGGGTTTTTTCTTGTTCCTCTAATCCCTCTCTACTGTGTCTTCTCTGCTCTTGTACTCCATTTTCTTTGCCTTGTCAATCAACTTAGACAAGGAAGCAAACTCAATAGCACACAAGGCATTATGTAGAGGTGCAATCAAACCCCTTCTGAACTTTATGATCTTAGCAGGTTCTGTAAGAATTACATCATGAGCAGACTTGCTCAACTGGTTAAATTCCTTGGTATACTCGGATATTGTCATGCCCTATTGCTTCAGTCTCTCAAATTGAGCTATCCGATTTTCTCTTTCTCCTTCCCCCAAGAACTCATCTATCATCTCTTGCTTGAATTGTTCCCACATTGGAGGTATCTCATCATAAAGCCTATTCTCCACATGTTGTTGGAACCAAGTCCAAGCATCATCCTTCAGCAAAAGTCCCATTAGTTCAATTGCTCTAGTATCAAAACAAAGCAGTCGTCTCACTACCTTCTCAACAACTTCAAGAAATCCATGAGGCTTTTGTGCATCCTCCCCATGGAATTCTAGAAGTCCCATCTTCAGAAAGCTATACATGCTTACCCCACCATCATCAATCACCCTCCTAGCCACATGCCTAGGAATAGGAGCATTTATAGGAGCCAGTGGTGGTGGCATTCTTTCTTGCATTAGAGCCATGAGAGGTGGAACTCTCTCTTGCACTGGCGGAGGAGGCGGTAGTGCTACATAGGCATCTTATTGCTTAAGCCATCTCAACTCCAACAATTCTCGGTGTAGCTCTTCGTTCTCATGACTCAAGCCCTCATCTTCATCTCTTGGAGGAATATTGACTCCTTCTGCTTGAACCCAGCGTCTATCCCTTGGTGGTTTAAGTGGTTCCTCATGAATGGATGCAACATCTGAAGCCACATCCAGCACTTCCACATTCGCGATGGGAACTCGCCTCGGTCTACCTCTTCCCCTTCCTCTTACTCTTCTAGGCGACATCTATAAGATAAACACATAACAAGTTTAACTCCTAGTGGTAACGCGGATTTACACATAAATGATGACTTCAATAGACATAGAGGAATTCTTCTATGCTCCATAGTGCTCACATACTCTAGGACTCATAAAGTCTAAACTAGACTTAACCTTATGCTCTGATACCAACTTTGTCACAGCCCAACTTCGCAATTGTGACAGTCCTAGGGCATGGGTAGGCATAAGGCCACTGAAAATCCATACAACCCATCTATGCATACAATCCTTATGGCATCATAACAACTATAACAACTCATCCCAAGATTAGAACCTAAACACATACACATATACTCATACATGCAATTACTCATAAGCTCATACATCTAATACGCATACACTTGCTCATAATCTCATAAGTTCATAGTTCTCATAAAACAATGTATATAAGTTCATCCATAGTTGCCATTAAGGCCAAAAGAATAACTCTCCTTCTACACTCATGGAGCATCTAAAATAACTTCAATTATAATTATATAAATGGAAAAATTACATTAATCCACTTGGTTCTTTAGAAAGAAAGATGTCTGAAGAACCGAATCGATGAACTTCTAATCTCCTGAAAAATGGAATCACTAATGAGATAAAGCAGTGAGTGAAGAATATACTACCATACTTGTGAGGCTAGGTAATTCGAGGCTAGCTCATGAGAATAGTAGGGTTCATAACTTGTCAAATGACTTTCAATATAACAAAATGAGGCTCATAAAACTCATAAAAATGAATAACATGTATATAGCTCATAGAAGAAATGGTAACTCATACATAAATGGATATAGAAATCATTCTCGTAAAATGTTTGGAGTAGAGACACTTTATTAGCATACTCACCTCGTAAAATAAGAATAGAGGCTGAATTAGCATACACTTTCTCGTAACAAGAGTAGAGGTTTATTAATATACTCTTTCTTGTAAGTACATGAAATAGATCAGGTTTCACGTCTAAGACAATTTACCCTTCCTAGATAGAGGTAGGATATTTTATCCTATCCACCGGGTTACAATGTGCACAATGTCTGATGATTAACCCACATCAACCGGGGATTTCTATACCATTAAGGGTTATCAACATATAGATAAAAGCATTTAAGGTTCTCATACTCATAGGCATATAAATGTGATATGGTTCTTATAGGCAAATAACTTATAGGATTCAATAAACGATTCTCATGCTCTTTCTCATGGTAGTTTGTACAAGAAAATAGGCTTTAAGCCTTAGAAATTCAAATACAAGAATAGTAGTATATTTTCTACTCACCTTAACCAAAAAGAATCTTCTATTACTTTATGAAAGTCCTCAATCACCTCAATTCATCATGGTCCTCATGATTTCCATAATGACTTCTAGGAGCAACTATACACATAAACACATATAAATTAACAATACATATAACTCATGCTTTTAAAATCACCATATACATGCTAGACTCATGATTTCTAACCCTATTCCCTTCCTGAACATGAAATATAGCAATGGAGAAGAAGAACACAAAAGAAATAAAAAACCCTAACTTACCTCTTTCAATAAATGCTCCACGAAAGGAAGATAGGTTGTGTAATTGTAACCCTAGATCCTTTGGTTTAAGCAATTAATGAAGTCTTCTAGCATTAATGTGGGTGGGTATGGTGTTTCGCTTGGAGTTATAGGGTTAGGGAGAAATAAATGGATGAGTTAAACTGATTTGGGGCTTAACTCTCTTTATATAGCCCGTCAATTTCATTCAGGCCCGCCATGATGAACGAGCATTCATCTATCATGAACCAGCGTTCATCTCACAATCCATAGCTTTAACTGCTCTTACAGAAGACTTCTGAACGAGCCTTCAAACAAATGATGAGCGTTCATATTCTGTGAATGAACGTTCATCTCGAAATCCTTAATTTGCCATTATTCACACAGAGGCCTTCTAAACGTGCGTTCAACAATGTAAACGAGCGTTCACTGCATGAACGGGTGTTCACTTGCATGAACGAGCATTCCTTTCCAAAAGCAAGCATCCCAATACTGCTCACGTTACTGTTACATTGCTAGTTTAAACTAGCGTTCACATTGATGAACATGCTTTCACTCCTGTAAAACTCAAATAATCACAACTTAAAGCCACAACTCAACTCCAAAGCCTCATACTATCAAACACATAGCTTTTACACCATATAACACTTAATATGGACCTCATAACTCATACAAATGATCAAATGAATGTGAACATGGACTTGGGGTATTACAATTCATATGTTATTCGATTAATTAAACCTTAAATTCATTGCCATAAGTTGCTGCTAGGGTTTCTCATTGTCATTATTCACATCATTGTTCCCTCGAAATGAATCGTATTTCTTGAATTCATATGATATTGAAATGAGCCTATATGACTAATGTTACTTGAACATTTCCAAATGATATATGTGCATGTGATATATGAAATTCTTATTTCAAGCAGAAATCCATGACTGATGTGAGTAATATATCAGACCTTGTGCATATGGTATGTTGACCTAAATTGGGTGTCCAATTTAGTCAATCTTGATTTTGATCTTGACAATCAACTTAAATGGCACTAATGGTTTATCAAAGTGTATTTTGATAGATAAAATATCTTAGGAAAGCTTGAGAATAAAAAACTTAGAGAATTATCTAAGTATTATGTTGGACCCATAAGTCGTGCCCGCAACTTTTGCTAAAAATATGCAAGTGTACAGATCGTAGGCAAGTAATAGTATATGAGTAAAGTGTCGATTCCACAGGGAAGGTTTTATTAAGTACCAAAATTATAATTACTCTATTACTTAGAATATCAATTTAGTTGAGATTTAAGAATAAAATAAAAACAAGTATTAAGAGATAAATTCAATATATGAAAAATAATTAGGATTTAGATTTTATCAATTAATTACCTATGATATCTCTATATTCTTTAGATTGAATTATTTTTATTGGAATTAATGATTAAATTTCCCTAAATTATATGATGTTCTCTCTTAAAACATAACACAAGTATTTATATTAACTTTATGTCTACTTTCGTGATCACAAGCAATTAACACAAACCCATTAAGTTTTATGAAAATCTTTTAATTAATCACAAAGGAGTGTTCTTATCTCTAAGCAACACATACCCTAGGTCAATTATCTTAATGAACTAATATTATGTTTCCACTCTCGCTACTTCACACAATATCTTAATTCATGCAATTAATGGCCAATTAATTTCAAGCATTAAACTCTAAAATAAAAGATTAATTCCAACAATCAAACCCAATCAATTAAATATAAATAATCATAGGCAAATCAAAAGATTACATCTAAATCTTAGAAAGATAAATTTAGCTACTCATAATTAAGAAGAAAGAAACAATTAAATTAACAATCAATCTAGTAGAAAACATAATAACAACTTATTATTAAATTGAAGAATAAAAGTTTAGAAAGAACTCTTTTTGGGATATAGCTTTTGGCGTACACGAGCTCCAAAACTTTTCTTCTTGATCAAAATGAAAATAAAAAGAAATGAAACTAAGAAAATATAAATCTCTCTATCTATTTGTTTATTTGAATGAATGATTGAATGATGATTTGAAGGAGGGGTGGTAATGCCTATTTATAAGAAATTTCCATCTTTTTTTTTCACCATCTTGTATCATTGCTTGCATCATTAATATCATGACATCATTGCCTGCATCATTATTATTATGACATCATTATCTACATCATTAATATCATGACATCATCGCCTGCATCATTAATGTCATTTTGATCTGCAAAATAAAATAAAATACTAAAAATATTTTATAATTTATTTATAAATTATTAGAATTATTTATTTCTCAAAATAAGTAATAATATTATTAAATTATCAAGAACTGAACCAAAATTTGAGTTTAAATAGGTAAAATAACTTTAAGAAAATAGAGTTATCAATAATTCCATAATTATCTTATGAAAATGGGATATTATCTCTTAATTTATAAAAATTATCACCTTAAAAAATATAATAGCTATTTTCTTATAATTTATAAAAGGGATTCAATTTTTGGGAACAAAAAAAAATTGAGAACTCTTCTCTCTTCTCTTCTCTCATCTTCTGTAACTAAGAAACAAAAGAATTAAAATCAATCACTAAAAATAGATTTAGAAACCAAGAACTTGTGAATTACTCTTGAAGAAGAACAAAAGGTATGCTAAAGATGTAAAACCTGAGGGTTTAATCCACCAAAACCAAGAATTCCCATTGTCTCAAATCCTTCCATGGATCTGAATTAGCTAAGGGATGGGTTTAAGAATGGTGGATCTTTTATTTTCTTGTATTACTTTTTGTGTTCATATTTATTTTATTTATTTCATATTTATGCTTATGATCATATATTATTATATGTTAAATTGTTGTTTCTTATCTTTATGTGATGTTTATTTATATTATTATTGATTCAAATGAAAGGGAGGTGATTAAGATGAGTTCTCAATCAACTTCCTCTCCGATTTGGTTCCTATTCGCATTGTTCTTATTCATTTATATGTTCATATAAATATTTTACTTTATTTGATTTTCGATAGCAATTGCACATTAAGCATGAATTTGATTTGTTAAATTTATCCATCTATATGCATTTACATTTAATTATAAAAGCCAAAAATGGATTGAGACAAATTCTCAATTGTCTTTGCTTCCTTTTGCTTGTTATCATGTTTGTCCGTCCTCTTTTTTGTTATGCTTTATTTGGTTTCATTCTTTAATTAAAATTTTAGTTACTTTGCTTCTGTATATGTTTCATTATGATTGATTTTCATATATTTAGAATAGCCTAAAGCATGTTTAGATTAGAATTAAGAGTATATGTTACTATGCTCATTGTCCTTGCATTCATGTCTTGTTTTATTTGTTTTCTTTGATTTGATTTTTAATCCTAATGTTTTCTTTGAGCTTTAATGTTTCTAGAGCTTCTGGAAGGTTATTCTGAAGATTAGGGTCAGAGAAAACACAAAAGAAGCTAACCGGAGCCGAATCGAAAGCGCTACGGAAATTCTTACACGATTGGGGTGCACAACCTTCTGTGCGCCCCATACTAAGGGCGTATGCCCTCGGTGCTGGAGTTCTTCCTCTTTTCAATTTTTCTTCTGTAATTTATGCTTTTTTATGTTTTTCTTTAATTCAGGTCAATAAGTAGGACCTCAGTATGTCTAATAGATAATTTAGTTTTAGTTTTATTTTCAATTTTAAAAGGTTGTAATCTTTAATCCTTCATCTTTCGAAAGAACCCTCCTCCCCCTTAATCCTGAAATTAATGCTTTAGACTTAGGATTCCGTGCTAACTAAATCATTTAAGTTTATGCTTCTGTAAAAGCATTAAAAGGATTTAATTTGGAAATCACCATTCTAGATTTGCATGTTTAGGATTATTAAATTAAAATTGCAACTTCTTTAGAGACAATGGCATGTCTAGGTTGTTTGATTGATTAGAAGCATTATTTAGGTCGTTTAATTTCTGTTTTGTTTATTTCATAGTTTCAAATTGAAATTAATTCATAATTTGATAGAAGAATGTATGGTTAGGTTAAAGAATTAGGATGACATGTTCGCATATTTAGAAACCAACTTAAATGGGCTTTGGCATGATAATAAGCAACATGGGCTAATTAAAGGCATATATATAACGAATTAGGGTTTGGTGCTTATTTACAATCAATCAATTTATTTAATTTGAGCAAATTATATGAATTGGTTTGAATTGTAAAACGTGAAATATAACTATCATGTAATAAAACATCCATCAAGCCCTCATATTAAGTCAAGCATTAAAATTTACCAATAGTAAAAGTCAGCCTTACAGCTGGGTGGGCCTGGGTGTCTAACACCGTCCCAAGCTCGTACCTAACTTTTCTTACCCAGAATCTCGTACTCGGGTGGTTAGAAGTAAGGCATCTAGTCACCCTCATTTTCATAATTTTTAAAAACTAGGTGGAGACTCCCTTTTTCTTTTTGGGTCCCGGCCCATTGGTCTATCCTCCAATATTCTATTAGAAAGTAGTACAGAGTCCATTCACCCGGGGCCAAAAACCTGGTCGCGACAACGGCAGTGCAAGTTGGTGTTGCACGGTCGTGCACTTCATTTTCCTTTTGTCTGGAAGTGTTTTGACGCAAAAATCAGAGATGCATAGCCTGCATAATTTTTTGGGCCTATTGGCTATATGTTAAGCGGGGATCCACGAGTTAGCATAAGGATTAAAATGATTTTCAAAGCCAAGGAGATGGAGAAATCATGCACGTTCGTGCATGTCTGACAGAGGTCTAATTTTGCATTTTCTTCCATGATTTTAAGCATGATTCTTCTCCATTTCAAGGGCTGATTTGTACTCCGATTTTTCTTGGATTCTAAAGACTTCCTAGGCCTTCTAAACTTAAAATATTTTGTCTATAAATAGAGGAGTAATCTCAACTCTTTCTAAAATGTTCTCTATTCTCAAAAACTCTTTGTATATTAGTTTACAAGATTTATTAGTTTTTCTTAGAAGATTTCACAAGGAAGGAGATTCAAAATTGAAGTCTTCCTTCTCATCAATTGTTCTAGAGTTCCTTCTAAAACTTTAATTCTCAATTCAATAATAAGTTGTTATATTATGTTTTCTATTAGATTGATTGTTAATTTAATTGTTTCTTCCTTCTTAACTATGAGTAGCTAAATTTCTTCTTTAGAATTTAAATGTAATATCTTGTTTTGCCTATAACTATCTATGTTTAATTGATTGGGTTTTGATTGTTGGAATTAATCTTTTATTTTAGAGTTTAATACTTGTGAATAATTGATCATTATTTGCATGTTTAAAGATATTATGTAAAGTAGCGAGAGTGGAAGCATAATATTAGTTCATTGAGATATTAGACTTAAAGTATGTGTTAATTAGAGATAAGAACACTCAATTGTGATCATAAAACTTAATAAGTTTGTGTTAATTGCTTATGATCATGAGAGTAGACACAATGTTAATATAAATATTTGTGTTGTGTCTTGAGAGAGAACATCATATGATTTAGGAAAATCTAATCATTAATTTCAATAAAATAAAACCAATCTAGAAAACATACAGAAATCATAGATAGTCAATTGATAAAGTCTAAATCTTAAGCCTTTTACATATATTGATTTTAGCTTTTAAGTTTTGTAATATCTGTTTTAATTTTTATTCTTTTCACAACTTAATTAATTAGCTCATCACACCCAAATAAGCAATTAAAGTCCTACTTAACATTATTACAGCAGGGTCTATCAAACGATAGCCCAAAACCCAAAAGAAAAGCAAGAAACTGAAAAGAAACGTTAATTATAACCTTACTACAACTAATCAAATCAACGAATGGAAGAAATTACTGAAAAATATGTCCAAAATTGAGTGGAAATTGCTAATAATTTATTGTGGATTACACAGAGGCGTCTTTGAGGCATGTGAGAAGAAGTGGGAAGTGTGCGTAAGCAGAACACTGATGGAAGGCTAAACGCCTAGCCATTTGGCAGATGGAGATCAAACGGCCTACTCAAGCTAGAATAGCCCTAGTGCGATTTCAACTGCAAAAATGCATTGAAAACTTTGATGCTCGCAATTTTTCATTATTTTGTGCATATAAATGATTTGTAAACATGTATAAACAATAATTATGGTAAACAAAATCATTTTTAAGCATTAAACACATTAAATTAAGATATGCTATTAAAGATCATTTAAAGCAAAGCTTACAGTAAAATCCCAAAAACATGTATTTCTAAGGCATATATCATATAATTGATATAACTAGCATAAATATACGATTACAAACATGAAATCATCAATCAATCATAAAGACATACCTTAAATCAAAATACGTCATTGTTAACCAATCTAAGCTCGGTCTACTGTAAATATTTATATTTCATATTTCAAACAGATAAATCATAAGAAATGGATGAAGATGAATAGAAATGCATGAGAAACATGAATATAATGGAATTATAACCCCTCAAAGAACATACATGTAGTTTTTATGGATGTCAAAAACAGAAGTCACTCAACTCAATTTTCTGTGTTTTACCCAAAATTATGAATAGGAGAATTTAATATATCTTAATTATGAAACTAAGATCTATTAATCCCATTTAAGTGTTTCCCAAATCCCAAAACTCTCTTTTGCAAAGTGCTTTTAGCAGAGCTTTCTTACGTTTTTTTTCCTCTAGAGAGAAATCCTTTATTTTTATCTGTGGAGTCGTCTATTTATAATCGCTTCGTTTTAATTAATTGGAGGGAGTTTTCCCTCCTCAAATTTTCATTTGAAATTTGATTTGATAAAAAAGTTATCTAACATAAATAAATTATCATATAAGAATTTTTGGATAAATAATTGGAAGATACATTGAACCTGGACAAAACTTCAACTTAGGCCTTTTGGGCTTAGATGTCCCTAATTACGAACGTCTGGCTGAAACTTCCGAGCCTTATGAAACGCCTAAGTGTTTTCCCCAACTAGGGGCGCCTAGGCCTTTGAGGCTAAACGCTCCTAATTAGGAACTTTGAGCCCAAACGTCCCTAATCTTGTTGGGATGTCTCTCAGTCCTGATTTTGGATCCTGTCCTTTCAATTTCTCTTGCGGTTTGTGGGGCCGCTTAACCATTAGTTTTAGATAAAAGTCCAAATAATTTTATTGAGCAATCATTGACTAAGGAATCCATTTCATGGATGGTTATCATTATAGGGGTTTTTACATAGGATCAAAATTCAGTGCTTACACATACTCATTCTAGCCTGTATGAATCGACCATTCCATAGGACTCCTAATCACAAAATAATAGTCCTTCTAGCGCTTCATTGATGTTGGATAATCATAAAAAAGCCCAACATTTTTTCAACCCAAAAGGAAAGGAAAGTCCTCGGATTTTTGAGCTATAAGCGTGAACATACTTCTAATTACCCTATAATTTAATGGGATGTCATGTTGCTTAGACAAAACATGCATTCTTGTAACCTTTGTCCAGGAATTGGGGCTCAATTGACTAATTGATACATCTTAAAGATTGACCACGTCAACATAAAGTTGAGGCAGAAGAAACCTAACTCCGACCAAGAGATCTTCCTCATAAATGATTATTTCAAACTTTCCTAGGTTATGGTATGCTTAAATCAACGGACTAGGAGCAATCATCTCAAACTCAAGCAAAATCAAGTAACGAGCATGAAGTTTTACCAGAGCCCTCTCTTTTAGTATGGAAGGAATCATGGACACTCTGTTTTGTGTTTTCCCCCCACATGTTAGTGGAACATGGTGCTTATTCATCGGAGCTCCGCTAAAATTGGAGTAGGCAGAAAAGTGGGAGAGCACAGGGGGAAGAGTTGTGCCCACTAAAGGCTTAGGAGATAGATTTTGCAAAATTATTAGATACTGATACGAAGGAAGATTTGGGTGAGAAAGGGTCCATACCTGTGAAAATTGGTAAAAAAAGAAACTTATGATAGTTTTTGGTCGGTGGAAATGCCAGCGGAGGAAAGCTTAGAAAGAAAAAAGAAAGAGGAAAAACCGCAAAAAGAATAAAGTAGGAAAAGGAAGAGTGTGGCGAATTAATGAGATGGGATTGAAGTATAATTACCTTGGGAAAAGTAAGAAACCTAATTTAATTCTATTTTGGAATTTGCCATCAGATTCCTACCATGCAACCACTGTAGGCCCTAATCCACTCACTGATAATGAAGAGATGTAGGTAGTTTCAATATTGGTCGCTAAAAGCTCAATTTCAAAAAAAAGAACATCTCCTACCTAAGCTAGAAGCGCATCACCTGGCCATAAATGACCAAACCGTGTGTGTGTGTGTGTTAGGGGGATGTGGGGGCTAATGATGCCAAATGGTATTGAATCATTCAAATAATTCTCCATATATATAGATGTCAAGACTAAATTATCACTTAGTTCATACCAGTCGGACGAACCTCACGCAATTAATCAGTTCCGAGATTATAGCTAAATATCACGTCGAATTCTCCATATTACCAAAATATCACCCAACGTGGGCACATCCCTAAAAATTAGTAACTACTTAGGTATTAGAACCTTATAACAGGTACTGCACTTCATCTATCTAGGTACGAAAGACACAAAACTCCAACAATATTCTTTTATTCCTTTTATCTCCAAACTCTCTTACTAACTTAATCATTGGAGTGTCATCGTGGGCACCACCAATGAAAGTTTTCCTATGCAGGCTATTGTTGTGCTCAGGAGGAAATTTGGCAAGTCGATATCAATGCTAAAGTTTATAATGATGTTAATACATTAGTTACTACTACCATGACTGATTCACATTCTTGTAAGGATGGTTTTAAGGAAAAACAAGAAATTAAATCTCCAATAACTAATGTTAATACAAAGTTTAGCCAACTTTGTAATATTATCTTAATATTTTCTAATCTTTTGGCAACAAATTAGACTCTCATGCAAACTCATTTTTATCTTCTTTTTTTTTTTTTTTTTTTTTTTGCATTATTTATTGTAAGATGAAATTAGCACGAATGTTAGCATTATATGCCCTAGAGCCTTGTATATACTATTTGATTGTAAAACATTATTCCTTTTATGGCAATTAATATATATTCTTTATGTGTAAAGTGTTTCATTATATTGAATATATAATCCTTAAGTATTTTGTAAGAAGATCTATTTTCAAGAGTTGAAAATATGAGTGACGGATCACTTTAGTACAAATACTTTATGTTCATGGTCATGGAATTATTGACTGGGCATCATTATTTTCGAAAGACCATCACCTCTGTTATTTTTTATAATCAGTATGAGATACTTATGATTATGGAGGTAGTGAGTCTCATACTACTTAACATGTGATGTCAAAACAAATATATGGATATTTATTATATGAGTAGTCGAACTGTGACGTTAGATGATGAATACATAAAGTTTGTGAGGTCTCGCCCGAGCACCGATCCGATCTGCTAAAGGAATCGAAAATGCTCTTCGGGAGAAACTCCACGTATCTAGAACCCGCTTTGAGTTATTGGAAAATTGGAATTTGTATTTTCGCTTTATGTGACAGGGAGTAACCACTTTAATTTATTTATTTTAATTGGAAAAATTAAAGGAAAACCCAAATGAAATGACTCCAAATTATTTATTTTATTCCAATGAAAAAGCATTAATCCACGAGTGACCAAAATGGGTTCAGGGATCAGGTTTTGGTAATAAACATTTTAATTTCTTAAGTTTGGCTTAGGTACAAAATAACTTTATATATGCATGAATATGAATAAAAATGATGAATGAAGCATTTATAAGATGATGCAAAAGTTATATGGATGACAGTTTATTAAAGAAATAAACAGAAAGCAAAATAAGATAAAATGATCTTTCCTCTAGCCCTTATTAGGTACTAGAGAAAGTACATATTCCTCAATTAATTTAATAAAGGAAAATGCATAAAGGATAATAAAGCAATAAAAGAAAGTTAAATGAAATATGAAAAGGGAAAATATTATTTAAAATATTTTGGAGTTGATGCCTTAAAGATTAGCATGCCTGCGTATCCTGTTGAATGGAATTCAAACCCCACGCATTTCTTCCTTCATGCGAAGGAGGGGTTTTACTCAAACGAGACTTTGATTTATTAATTTAATTCAGATTTTAAATTAATAAGATTTAGATCTTTTCAGATTTAGATCAAAATAAAGTGTAAGATGAATTATAGATCTGATTTTAGAATTACAAATTGCAAGAGAAAATGATTATACCTTTGTTTTTCTTGTCTTTTTTGCAGATTGGGTGAGCTTAGATCTGGCTTCGGAGCTCCACTTCGAATTTAGGAACTCAAAATGAATAATAATAATTTTAAATTAAAATAATTTTGGTAGGTGATGGATTTAGATATAGAAAGATGATTTTGTGTATTGAAATCAACAAAACTTTGGCTATAAATCAAACTAATTTTCCTCCCGCTGATTTCTGAAGAAGTGGAGGCCTATTTATAGAGAAAGGAAAGGCCTGGAGGTGGCTGGTGGCACGTTATTGGCGTCGCTCGGGCGGGCTTTGGCCTGGCTCAATTTTCTATCCGAATCGACCCGATTTTGCACTGTTTTGGTTTGTTTTGGCCATTTTTATCTGATTTAGGCCCGATTTAATTATATTGGTTCATGATTGAAAACCGGTCATCTGAAGGTGCAATTTTAAGGATTCACAGCTTCCCCCTCATCAGAATTGGCTTTGTTCAAAAGGCAATTCTGATGATAGTGAACATGGGGAATAGGGATGAAGAAAAGGAACCAAAGTGATGTCTAGGTCGGTGCTTAGACATATTTGGGAAAAATCTATATTCTCTATTTGTTTAGTAAAATAAAAGTTATATTCCTGGTCTGTTTGGGTAAAAGATCCTAAGGCTATCTTAAGATAGGTCTGATTTTGAAAGAGAAAACATTATTTCATATTTAAGGTACTGATCCTAAGGTTATCCTAGGATGGGTCTGATTTTGAAAGAGAAACCTTATTCAGATTTAAGGTATTGATTCTAAGACTATCTTAGGATAGGTCTGATTCTGAAGTTGAGATTTGATTGATGCTAGTTTGTCTCGGTGATTCTGAAGAGAGGTTGATTGATGCCAGTATGTCTCGACAATACTAAAGAGAGGTTGATGGTTACCAGTATGTCTCGGCGATTCTGAAGAGAGGTTGATGGTTTCCAGTATGTCTTAGCGATTCTGAAGAAAGGTTGATTGTCCTTTTTGATAGGATGATGTTCCTTCTTATTTCAGGAGCTCTGATTAGTGACCTGTTTAATATGAAATGTATCTGACTATGCAAAAACTATGAATTGGATACCTTAAACCTTTGAACGGTCAATTTGGTATGAAAATGATGATCTTTGTAGAGTAGGGTGCCCCCATTTTTGGAATGATGAAGGATAGTGGCTATTCCATAGGAGAAAGTCAAGGCAAGGTTACGTTTTGGCCTTAGAGGAGGTGATGCTTTGAAAGGCTAGGTCGGATTTTGCCTTTGGTGGAGATCATGTTTAGAAGGCTCAGTCAAGTTTGGCCTTGAAAGTCATTTTGGAAGGCTAAGTCGGGTTTTGCCTTTGGTGGAGATCATTGCTTAGAAGGCTAGGTCGGGTTTTGCCTTTGGTGGAGATCATGCTTGGAAGGCTCAACCAGGTTTTGCCTTTGGTGGAGATCATGTTTGGAAGGCTCAATCAGGTTTGCCATTGGTGGAGATCATTGCTTGGAAGGCTAGGTCGGGTTTTGCCTTTTCAAATGTGAAGATTTCTGGGTTGTCTATGTGTGACCCATTTGTTAAGAGTCTGCTTCTGGACATAACTTTTGAAGGTGATTTGACAAGTTGACTTGCCCTGCTTCTGGACATAACTTTTGAAGGTGATTTGACAAGTTGACTTGCCACTTGAATTTGCTTGTCCAAAAGACTTGGACTTTAGTGATGATATGATTTGCTAAGGAAGCTTGGGCTTGGATGGTATGTTTTGCCAAGGAATCATGGGCTTTGATTGGTTCGGATGGTATGATTTGCCAAGGAAGCTTAGGCTTTGACTGGTTTTGGCCCTTTTTAATCAGCTTGAGGATGATTGGCCTGGGAGTCATGGCTTGACTTTGGCTTTGCCAAGGAAACTGGGCTTCAAGGATCATAAGTCTTGAGAGACTTGGGATTTTGGTGGGCTTGGCCCTTGCAAGATAAGATTTTACCAAGAAGACTTGGGTTTTTTGGTAGGCTTTTGCCTTTGGGAGATGAGATTTTACCAAGGAGACTTGGGTTTTTGGTGGGCTTGGCCCTTGGAAGATGAGGTTTTACCAAGGAGACTTGGGCTTCAAGGTAGGTTAAACCTTTTGGAAAGTGTTTAGGAGGTTGTATGATTTTGCTATTGTAGCATGATTTATGGAGAAGATAAGCACGACTTATCTTATTGTCTGAGATTGAATAGACTCTTAAAGTGATAGGACTTTTGGGAAGACACTGAATTGATTTGGATGACGACTAAGAAAACGTGCTCTTGGATAGATGGTAAGAGCAACTTAGCTTTTTGTGACAAGCGTTTTGAAGGATATGCCCCCAATGAATGATAAGGGCTACTTAGCTGCTTGAGCTAAGAGATATGACGGATGATTTGAATGATTTACCCTTAATGAATGATAAGGGTTACTTAGCTGCTTGAGTTAAGATACATGATGGATGTTTTGAAGGATTTACCCTTAATGAATGATAAGGGTTATTTAGCTGCTTGAGTTAAGATACATGATGGATGTTTTGAAGGATTTACCCTTAATGAATGATAAGTATTACTTAGCTGCTTGAACTAAGAGACGTGACGGATGATTTGACAGAAGATGATTCGGAAGGTGTGTCCCTAATGAGGGATCATCCAGAAGATGATGACTTAAGATGATATGCCTTTAATATGGGATAAAAGGCATAAGAAACATAATGATTTGATCAGGATGATTTTTCTCTTCTTATTAGCTCTAACTTTTGCCCGAGCCGCCCTTTCGAGTTTTCAACTCGACGTGCTTGCTCTAATTTTTGCCTAAGTCGCCCTTTTGGATTTTCAACTTAGCGAGCTTTCTCTAATTTTTGCCTATGTCGCCCTTTCGAGTTTTTAACTTAGCAAGCTAATCAATGAATTTTTGCCTAAGTCGCCCTTTTGGGTTTTCAACTTAGCGAGCTAATCAATGAATTTTGGCATTTAAAGATTATTCCACCATGATTTGGGTTACTGTTGTCCTTTGTCTTGGAGTTTTGACATTTGTCTAGACCATTTCATTGAATCTTTGTCCAGAGAGAAACCTTGTGAGGACATCGGGTCCTTTTTGAGATTGCCCCTTTATTGAGGTGTATGTTTTTTATTACCTAAAAGTGCAATGGATAACTTCATTTGATTTCCTTCAGCTTCAACTACTCCAACTAAATAGATCACCATTTGGTGTTCTTTATTGATTATATTTTGGTTGGGATATGATGAAGCGGCTGCTGATGTGGGTACAATAATCCCTTAAGTCGTGATTGGGTCGAGGTGAAAGTGTTTGACTCTTCTTCGGTTCAAGGCTCCACTTAAAATAAATGCATATTGTGCAATATGGATGTATGATGAAGATGCAGTTGTATAAGGTTTTTGCTTTATGGAACATACAACCTAAGGTTAGGTTCTAAGTTCATTACATAAAAAGGCTTGGTGGTTTTGGATAGGGTACCCGTCACACTAGAGCAGCTATATACCTAACTACATGTGAGTCAAAGAGCCTCACGTGGGTCCAGCGGTACGTGCATACTCATTACACCTTTAAAAAGGATTTAAAGGATACATTGCAGGTTGGATGATTTCACTATCGGCAAATAGACCCAATGAGGGTTACCCACTCGATGTTACTTTCTATCCATTGTTTTCCTAGGAAACTAGGATTTTAGACAAGAAGTCCAGATGTAGTGATGCATGAAAAGTTATTTTGAACAAAAGCCAAACTTTGTTTTTACCAAAAGTAATCCTCTTTTATCTTTATTTGAAAAAGATTTAGTAGTCCCAGTGGAGTCGTGAGGCCTCGCCCGAGCACCGGTCTGATCCGCTAAGGGAATCGAAAATGCTCTTTGGGAGAAACTCCACGCATCTGGAACCCGCTGTGAGTTCTTGGAAAATTAGAATTTGTATTTTCGCTTTATGTGACAGGCAGTTGCCAATTTAATTTTATTTTTTTTAATTGGAAAAATTAAAGGAAAACTTAAATGAAATGACTCCAAATTATTTATTTATTCCAATGGAAAAGCACTAATCCACGAGTGACCAAAATGGGTTCAGGGATCAGGTTTTGGTAATAAACATTTTAATTTCTTAAGTTTGTCTTAGGTACAAAATAACTTTATATATGCATGAATAGGAATAAAAATAATGAATGAAGCATTTATAAGATGATACATAAGTTATATGGATGACAGTTTATCAAAAAAATAAACAGAAAGCAAAATAAGATAAGAGGATCTTTCCTCTAGCCCTTATTGGGTACTAGGAAAAGTACATATTCCTCAATTAATTTAATAAAGGAAAATGCATAAAGGATAATAAAGCAATAAAAGAAAGATAAATGAAATATGAAAAGGAAAAATATTATTTAAAATATTTTGGAGTTGATGCCTTAAAGATTGGCATGCCTGCG
>CATKHJ010267648.1:0-11437 GCA_949750685.1 Vernicia montana | reverse complement strand
CCCATCCTTCACCCAAAAATATCTAGCCACTAGCCTAAATATCCCTTTGGTTACTCTTTCCACTTTCATTTATCAGTTAAATCCCACCTATAAATGTTTAGGAATGATTAATTAAACATCCATGTGGTCCATTTTCCCATCTATTTATCAAACTCAGTCATATTCTTCACCCATAAATGTTTAGGAATGATTGCTTAAACATCCCTATGATTCCTTATACCATCCCTTTTCAACCATGTCTCTCACCCAAACATGTCCAAGCACTGACCTAGACATCACTTTGGTTCCTTATACCTTCCCTTTTCAACCATGTCTCTCACCCAAACATATCCAAGCACTGACCCAAACATCACTTTGGTTCCTTATACCATCCCTTTTCAACCATCCTTCTCACCCAAACATGTCCAAGCACTGACTTAGACATCACTTTGGTTCCTTGTACCATCCCTTCTCCCGAGTTCACTATCATCAGAATCGCCTTACATATAAGACAATTATAATGAAGGGGCAGTTGTGAACCCTTAATTTTGCACCCTTAAGATGCTATTGCAACTTGACACCAGATAAATTTAGTGCGCTACGCAAAGCTGGTATGGCGGGGGAGCAGGGGGCAGCGCCCCCGGAGCAAAAATTAGTTTTCTAGCATCATACTACAATGATAATTAATTTCAGATCCACCACTACTGACCAGTAATTTTTCAGACCGAAAAATTACCCGGAAACCTAGAAAAGTTAACCCGAGGACCCACTACTAAGCTGCCTCGCGGACATCCGCAGGTTGCCTGTGCGGGTCCGTGAGCTTATCTCGCAGCCGCTACAAGGCGTGTCTACGGACGGGCCAGGTGACTTGCGGATGCCGCTCTCGTTCTAGCGTGTCCACACTAACGCTCCTGACACGCGTCGTACTGATGCGTGTCAGACGCGTCAGTACGGCGTGACGCGTGTCCGCCCAATGAGCTGGTGGCCGTACGCCGTCTTCTCTCGCGGACACGCACAATTCTGAAGAGCGTCTGCGAACCGCTCTGGCGGTTGTACCCCCGTGCATAGAAATGACCTTTTTACCCCTTCTTTAACCTACTTTTTTAGCCATTTTTAGTCTTTTCACCCCTCATTTTCTCCTATAAATACCCCCTTCATTCCTCATTTCAATTCACCCCTTAAGCATTTACTGATGGCTATCCATTTGCTCTCTTCTCTCTCTCTCTCTAATTAATTTTCTCACACACATTTTGAGTAATCACTATAATTAATTAAATTAATTAATTAATTTCTCTTCGATTTTAATTAATTAATCTTTAACTCAATTTGATTAATTAATCACTTTAATTAATTAATCTTTTTAATTAATTAAAAATTGGGTAATTTAGCAACCAAATTATCAAATTAATTTCCTCCAAGATTAATTTAAATTCATCATCCAAAATCGATAAAACAGAATTTCAATCCAGAAAAGCACTTTGCCCACTCAAAATCCCCCAAAGAGAAGGTATATCATCTTTTCTCACCAACCCTAAAATCACCCCAAATCAAATCAAAACAATCTGACCAATCCCTAAACCCCTCCACCTCACCGTGGAATGAACTACGTGGATTTTGATCCCCATTTAGTGGGGTACTAGACATGCTTGGAATCTAAATTCAAACCCCAAATCCAAATCCCTAATCCATCCCCTTTCCCCTTTTATCTCCCATGTAAATGTCAATTTATATTTTTTGTAAATTGTAATCAGTTAATTTAATTATTTTAGAGTAAATGAGCGATCTTGTGATTTCCCTAGTACCCATAAGGGCTAGAGGAAATACTCTCCTTTGCTTTGTGGATATTTAAATACTTGCTCTTTATTTTCCCACACATTCATAATTATGCCATGATCATGCAATTGCAATTAATACTCGTC
Source organism: Vernicia montana (assembly GCA_949750685.1). Lineage (NCBI taxonomy): Eukaryota > Viridiplantae > Streptophyta > Magnoliopsida > Malpighiales > Euphorbiaceae > Vernicia > Vernicia montana. Next base: position 9,539 of record CATKHJ010267648.1, on the reverse strand, counting down.
ATTCATGAAATCAAATTTTAAAGTCAAATTAAACTTAAGAGCCAAATCAAGATTATTTAAAATAAAAAAATCTAGTCCCCGAGCTCAACCTGGTTCGAAGACTAGTGATTTTATCATTGGGTAAATTAATCAAAGATTAATGAATTGGAGTCAAAATTGGGTTTTTCTTTAATTTTTTCATTTAAATAAATTAGGGTGGCGACTCCAAAACCATTTTCAAAAATCAAATCAATTTTTGAGGCGATAGCCGCTTCTAATTGTGAGCACCGAAACTCATACCTAAACTCCCTTAAAAATCGCTCGCCTTTCCTGAAGGCACCAATTTTTCCGAGCGAGGGGAGGGGCGTTCGGGCGAGGCCTCACAACAATGTATCGTATAGGCTAGCTCTTCCGTCGAGCTTAGCCCATGTACATCCGATATTTCATGTTTCGATGTTAAGGAAATATGTACCGAATCCATCGTATGTCCTACAACCTCAAGCAATAGAAGTAGATGAAGACTTGTCATATGAGGAAGTTCCAATTACTATCATCGATCGTCAAGTGAAGAAGTTAAGGAATAAAGAAATTGCAATGGTGAAGGTGTAATGAAAGGATCATGGTCTTGAAGAGTGTACTTGGGAGAGTGAGAAAGACATGTTACTCAAGTACCCCCACTTATTCATAGTATAGTTCGTGTTTATGCTATATATTCATTGTATAATGTAAATTCGAGGACAAATTTTCTATAAGGAGGGGAGAATGAATACCTCGAATACATGTATGGATTTCTAGTTAATCATGTGAATGAATTTCTGATAGTGCAATATGTGTATGAATGAATGTGGATTGAATTTCTTAAGGATTGAAGGTTGAATTGAAAAATGGTGCTGAAGAGCGTAATTCGTGACCACAACAAGGAGGTTGCGATTGTGAAATGCAACTACGACCGCGACGGTAGGTACGATGGTGACCGCGAACCTCTCTGTCTGATTTTGGAATCGAGGGCTGAAGGAGAATTGCGACCGCGACAGAAGAGTAGCAACCGCAACTCTCATCGGGGACAAAATCGGGAGAACAAACCTATATAAAGGACTTAAAGCCCTAAATTTATTTCACCCGATTTTCTAAGCTCTCCAAACTCATTTTCTCTCAAGAAACACAAAGAATCACTCTTATTAAGGCTAAGGAAGTTCATTTATTGCATGATAAGGAGGATCTAGGGTTAAGGAATCCATTTCCTCTCTTCATTAATCAAGCATCTAAGTCGAGGTAAGTTAGGGTTTATGAGTATTCTCCATTTCCTTTCAATTACTTCAATTGGGCTTAAGGTTATGGTAAGATTAAGATAAGTTAGTGTCATTAGCATTGTTAATTGAGTCAAGATTATAGATTATTGATTTATTTGCTATTTCTATGGTTGGGAATATGTAGCTCCTTATAGAGATAGAAGAGATGATGATGATGGAAGATGTGACCATCATATTTGCTTGCTATAGAGGTTGATTGCAAGCCATTTTGGGATTTTCATTGCGAAGGTGAGTGATAATTATACTATTATGATTGTATTTTGAACTATGGGGCATAAATGCCTAATTTTTCATGAACTTCCAAATGATTATTGATTATTGTTAAATATCCTTATTTGTGATATCAAATTCATTGTATCCATGAACCATGATTGAACCAAGACCATATTTATTGTATAACCATGACATGAACCTTTTAAGAACCTATGCATGACAATGGCCTATGATTCATGATATCCTTTGTATAAACCTATATGACCATGACCTTAAAGCAGAAAACCTCAACTCTGATGTGGGGCAAAACACCAGGCATTATGCACAGTGTACTCCGTTGGATAGAGTAAAGTATCCAAGCTCTAGCTAGGAAGGGCTATGGTGTCCTAGCCGTGAGATCTGATCAATCTTGCGCAGACATAAGGGTATGCTCCAAAAAGAAGAGCCTCTACCTCTAATATTCATGATTGAATACCTTCTATGTCTCAGTTCTCGGTAACACCTAATGGTATATACTCATTCTCATGAGGAACGTTAAGACTTATGAACCTCTATTCAAGTTATTGCTATTTCTGCTAAACATGACATGTACATGATGAATGAACCCTATGAGCTATTGTTATTTGTATGAACCATGAACTATTCTTGTGAGCCATCCTTGAATCACCAAACCTCACAAGTATGGTTGTATAATTATTACTTACTGCTTTATCTCATTAGTGATTTCATTTTTCAGGTGAGCTATAATTTATCGGTTCAGTTTTCAAGGCGCTTTTCTTCTTCCTTGGAAACTTAAGTGATTAAAGCTCCATTTCTTATATTTATTATTGTAAAGATGATGATTTAAATCTTTAAACGCTTCATGGTACATGTATGAATAGTATTATTTTGGCCTTTAAGGCATTAATCTATGAATGATATATTATGTAAGATGACCTAAAATATAACTATTGATGAATATATGAATTATGAATGGTATTGATGATTATGGATTAGCATGATTATCAGGTTTAGATCTTGAGAGAATGTATGTGATTAGATTGCATGATACCGTATGGATGATTGATTGGTAAGGTTTATACAGGTTTTCGGTGGCCTTAAGCCAACCCATATCCTAGAATTGTTGCGACTTGAAAGTCGGGTCATGACAAGGCGCGAGGTGGCTTGTCCATAATGCCTTTGGCTTGCTCGCTGTTGGTGGCATGAGCCTAACGATCTTGGTGGTATGAGGCTTATTGTCTGTAACGTTAGGCCGGCAATCTTGGGTTTGGTCGAAATGACCCAATTGGTGTAGCTATTTTTATTCCTTATCGAAAGGGTAAATAAAATTAAGTTCTATGATAAACAGAACAATAAATAAATAAATAAATAAAAATGTATAAATATAATAAATTATTTTCATTTTAATTTTGACCAAATAAGTATAATTACAAATATTTTTTAAAATTAAATTAAATTTATTTATTTATAGAAGATTTGGATACAATTATAATTTTTTAAAAAATATTTGAATTTTTTTTGTCATTAGCTTAAAAATTACTATATCATTTAAATTTTATTTTTAATTTAACAAAATTTCTTAGGTAATTATAATATTCTTGGTAACAAGATAACACCGGCATATCGTTAATAATTTTTTATAATCATTAAAATAAAAAATTTAATTATTTGACATATTTTTTCAAAATTTCAAAATTATTATTTATTTTAACTTTTTTCTTTTAGATGAAAGAACAATTCTTATTTATGAAAATAAATAAATTATATGGTTAACAACAAATAAAATATACATCCAGTTCAAAGATGATAATTTTCATAAGACGATTATATTGACAAAACAATTAACTCGACATAGTTATGGTACGCATGCTTTGGATGGCTATTATATCATGCTAGAACTTGACTTATATGTTTTCAAACAAGTCAAGTGTACAACTACAAATATTTAATCTATCATTCTTATTAAAATATTCAACATCAATCCAAATACTTTAATTAAAGAAGAATAAATAATTTCCATCAAAGAGAATCAAAACAAGCACAAATATAAAAAGAAAAATATTAACAAAATGTTACAAATTTGCAAATAGTATATTTGTATTTATTAAAACAAATCAAAAATTAAGGGGAAAAAAAAAGTGAAATTATAGCACTACCACCAATATTTTTTTTAGCCAGTAGTAACCCAAAATAAAAAATGAAGGAAAAATTTTGAGAGAAAAAAAAAAAAAAAAAACGGCTAGGATTTTTGTGAGTCTATAAATTTTCTTTAGGATTCAATTATTGTTGATTGTTAATTTAAAATATATTTTCTAATGTCTAATAATCATGTGTTAAAATTTTATTCCATGTGGCAAACTCTTTTCAATTCGTTTGGCAAAAAAAGCTATTTTCAATTCTAATTTTCCACATAATAGGTTATCAATGTTAAAAGAACAATTTTCTTTATTTCAGTATTTTAAGATCTATATATTTTAGTTTAAAAAAAAAAAGATCTATATATTTATTTAATATTTTTTTCCTAACTAAAACGCTCCAAAATCTAGTAGTATTATGACACATCTTTATGGGATAGAAAGGGAAAAATGAAATACTAGTATTCTTGCATATTATACCTCTAAATTTGTAATTAAGAAGAAAAAATAAAATAAAAAGTGTTTCATTAAATTAAAAATTAAAAATTGTCAAGAGTTTGCTTTTTTTTTTGTCAACAGATATTATATATAATATAAATATGTCAAATATCAAATTTATAATTATATGAAATATTGTTAATGAAATTCAATTTCAACATTTGTAGAAATCAAATTTAAGAGTAGAAGATTTGGCAAAAAAAAAAAAAAAATTAAGAGTAGAAGAATGTATTGAAGTATACGTGTTAAGTACAAATTTGCTGAAGAACGTGTCAAGCAAGATTAGCATGTTGAAGTGTTTTGTGTATTAGCTTGTCAAGCAAGATTTAGAATCAAATGTCAAAATATTGACGCAAAGTGTAATTTTTATTCTAAACTTTTAAAAAGAAACAAGGAAAAGGTCAACTACTAAATTCTTTATAATCATAAATCATTTTCAACCTATTGTCTTGGAAAATGGTAACATACCAAATCCAAAATGAGAAAAAAATAAGTTTCCCAACTTTTCAACATTTGAACTCTATAACATTAATTGTGACCATTATTATTATTATTATTATTATTATTATTATTATTATTTTTATTTTTATTTTTTTTATGGAATGGTCTAATGGACTGTGGACTATATAATTGAGAGTAGCTATTCACTTATACTCGTTATAAAAGTGAAATATCACCTAGTGCGGAAGAGAAAACTTGAATCCAAATCCTCTCACTTTCAAGAGTAATGCTTTTGCCACTTGAATTAGATCTCAAGTGTTAATTGTGACTACTTTGATGAAACGCAAGGGTTTTTTTGTCATTTTATTAATTATAGTTAAATCCTTTTGCATCATACTAATATAATATTTCCTCAATATTTTTTAATTATAATTAGTTTTAATTATATAAAAAATAATTATTTATGACTAAATTACCATTTTTATAAAATTATGTGAAATTATTAAATATTTAGTGTAAGATAATATTTGACAAAGATAAAATTGAAAAAAAAATATGTATATCTTTTCAATTTTCAAAAATAATACATAAATTGAAATAACATTCAACACCCTTTTTTCTTTAACTGCATTTCCCCTTTGCCCCCTTATCTCATAACACATTAATTCAACCGACAGAGAATGAGGTGTCATTTTTTCTAATAAAGGCTATTAACCAAATACTTCAAACTAACGCATGAGGTAGCCCATGTCAGCTCTCAAAAAACTTTTTTTTTTTTTTTTTTATATATATATATTATGAAGGTTTTTTTTTTTTATTTATTTTATATGAAGTCTAAAATTACTGAAGTTCAGTCCATCCTTTTTTATAAAGTTTAAAATTACTAAAGTCCAGTCTTTCCCTACTTAAATTATGAGTCCACCCTTGAACACATCATGTTCTTATCAAACACAACTATGCTATTTCAATTGGTTAAATTAATAATTGATTATACTTAATGATGAGTCTTATATCAATAAGTATATTAATTTGGGTTGAATCTTCGTTTTTTGAGCTTTGATCCAATGATCCTGCAATAAAGATAATAATGTCAAGAGGGCCAGACTGTTTGTCTGGTGAAGAGCCTCCGACGCTTAAGTTAGTAAACTTTTATGTTTGTAATAGAAGGAGGATAAGAAAGTGTAGAGTCCAATCTGACCTTCTAAATGATTTTTCCTGCATTTTTATAGGTCCCAAGTCCTTTAGGTTAAAGGGTAAAATAGGGAAAGATCATCTTCCTTTTGACTGATGGAGTCGGTATTTCAGGCTCTGAAAAATAAGATTTGATCTTGTCCTTGATCATGTCAGATGGCAGATAGTCGGTGTAGAGTTAGGCGTGGGTACGCCGCATAAGTATGACATTCTTCTAACAAAAGCTACATGACGTAGGTGCTTTATGACCTCAGCTGTCTTAATAAAACTTACTGAACAAGCTGCATTTATGGCAAATGGGGCGAAGAGCTTTAGCGCCTAGTGAAGTGGTATCTTCGTCTTAAGGCGGTGGAGAATGGCTAACTGGGCTTCCTCTATTAGGCCTCTTGTACTCAGTCTCTACTTTCTCATATTTCTATGTATAATGGGCTTTTAATTTTAATTCAGGCCCACCATGTTATTGACTGTTTTTGTCCCTCATCAGAGGCCCCCCTATTTCTTTTGAAGCGAAGAGTATCAGAGCTTCAATAGAAATACTTTATCTTTTCTCCTATCTTCACCAAAGGCGAAATGCTTTATCTTCTGAATACATATACTGCTCCAACAGCTGTCATATGAGGTATTTTAATCATCTGTAACCCATTAAATGCTCTTTGCAGTTGAGTGATCTTTTCATTAAATGCTTGTCTTTTCGCGTACAGGCGAATACACGTGGCATCTAACAAACCCAGATTGGTACGTTTTTCAATGAATTTTTAAATTGCTAACCGTCGTTTAGGTTTTCTCATCATTGGGCGACGGTTGGTAAGGATAAAACCCTCTATATAAACCTCTCTGTTTGTTACTTTAGAGCTCCTATTTGCTTCTTCTGATTTGTGAGATTACTTTTCACTTGCCTTTTTCCTTCAACCCTCTGAAAATTATCTTCTTCTTTTGCTTCAATCTTCAAATGGCTCCCAAAAAGGACACTTACCCAAAGAGGGACAAGGTGAGCGCTGCTCAATTTCAAGAAACTTTGAACCAGGTTTGGGGAGAAATTGAGCCCATTGGCGAACTAGTGAGTTTGCGACTTTCAGTGACAACTTGGACTTGAACAAGAAATTTTTCTTTCGCCTTGCTCAATCCCATGAGAGGGTTTACTCAAGCGACCCAAATGCTGCACTCCCCAAAGATCTGAGTCATTATATCATTTTCTATCACAAATTGGAGGCTGGTCTCTTATTCCCTCCTACAAAATTCATGGTGGAGTGTTTCAACCACTTCCAAGTTAATCCCATGATGCTGACCCCTAATTCCATCAGGGATTTGCATTACTTTGAAGTTCTCTGCTTCGCTTATGGGATTCATCTCACTGCTCGACTCTTTCAATGCTTCTTCCGGATTTTGAGTGCCCAGGGATCTCCTGGAGTATATATGACTTCTGCCAGGCCTCTCCGAGGTCTGTTTATAGGCAAAGATCGAAAAATCAAAGATTGGAAAAAGAAATTTGGGATAATCGAGGTTACTGATGGCCTCGGTTCCCAAACTTTCGGCTTTGGGTTTCCTGGTCACCTGCTGCTGCCGGTCGAAGGTCTAAGTGAATGGCCAGAGCTATTGACAAATAGCGAAAAACAAGACCTTCGGACCCTTGTTGGCGAGAGGTATGTGTATGATGCGGAGAAGATGGGGTCTGCCATACATGTAAGGGACGTTGATGGAAAGCCTACCCAAGGATACGTCTTATGGACGTCCAAGGTATATTTTATTTTCATAACATTTGATAGTTATGCTTCATTTTTTGAGATTATGCAAACCTGCATTTTTCTGAATCTTTTCATCGTGATTGCAGTGAAGGCAAATAATCCTGAACATTACCAGGATATTTTGAAAATGACAGAAGGGGTATCTTCGCGAGACTATATCTCAGCTACCGAGTTGCCTGTCCTAGATCCCTATACCGCGAGGTTGAGGGTGCGGGTTGAGGCTAATTTTGGTCCTCCGCCAGCCAAAGATTCCAATAAACAAACCAAAAAACTTCCAGTGAAGGTTCCTACGGCCAGGCAAAGACTGGTCAAGGCCTCTGACCCCACCGTGTCCGTCACCGCTCCTCGCACTGCTGCTCCCCGCCCTGGGATATCCATCAAACCATCTGTTGGAGTTATTCCTCCCCTTCCTCCTACCACTATCCTTCATCCTGGTGATAAGGGGAAGAGGGGGATGCCTCCTCCCTCAAAAGAGCCAAAAAGAAAAAGTCCTCCCCCTCCAAATGTCTTGGATGTCTTCGCCCACAATTCTAGTGCAGCGGAGAAGTTGGGAGATATTGAAAAACAATTGGAGGATGTGGAGGATGATGAGGCTTTTAATGCCAAGCTGACATCTTTGGCAAAGGAGTTACTTGGACCAGAGCCAGAGAAAGGTATAATTGACCATTCTATTATTCTTACTTCTACATCGCCATTTATTTTAGCATCTCCGGGTGATTCTGATTTTGAAATACTCGAAGATGATAAAATAAAATGGTCAAGGAGTGTTAAGGCTGGAAGACCTCCCACCTCATTAGAAATAGTAGCGTGGGAGAGGTATGTGGCGAAGAAGATCTCTTCGCTTGATTTTACCAGACTTCGCCTTCTTTACCCTTCTCCTGAGAAGATTCTGTCTGAAAAGCAGCTAACTGCAGTAGGCAATTTTCTTCATTTATTTCCTTTTTTCCCTTTTTCTTTAACATATTAGCTTTTACTAATATCTGAAAACTTTTTTGTTACTGCAGATTTGGAGCCAATTGTTGCTCCTTCTTCATCTCCAATAATTGATTCCTCCTTAGCTCCTATAATAAATTTGGAGGAATTACCAGAAAAGACAACTCTTCTCCCCGCCAAACTGCCAAGAAAGAAATTAACAATAAAGGAATTTTTGGCGGGGAGGAAAAAGAATGCAGTTTTGCCCAGCTCTTCTTTGGCAACGCTCTCTGACTCTTTTGAGCCTCCAATAAAGTGACAACAAGTTGAGGAGCAAGTCGAAGCGAGCGAAAGGGTTACTGTCAAAGCTCCTTTACCAGTAGTTTCTGTTGTACCACTTTCCTTCCTTCGACCTGATCCAACAACTTTATTAAAGTCCGCAGGAGAGGCTCTAGACAGGCACCAGCACATACTCAAAGAAGTAAATATTTTTTCCTTTATTGATTTTCTGAATGAATTGTTCCTTTGAAGCCAACTAATCAAGTTTATATGCAGGCCATTCTGGATTCAGATAAGCTTCGTATCCAATTGGGCCTCCTAGAGGATTAATATGATGCTGCTAGGAGAGCCACAAAAGAGAGACAAGAGGCTTGCCTAAAGCTGGAGGCTGAACTGCTTGATGCGAAGACTTCTCTGGAGGAGGAGAAGCGAAAGAGTGCTTCGTTGGAGAAAGAACGAGCTGACATGGAGGCCCAGCTAAAAGCAAGCAGTGAACTTCATCAAAAAGCTGAGGCCGAAGTGAAAGCTCTTCGATCTACCTTGGCTGAGAGGGAGTTGTCTTTGGCAGAAAAAAATAAAATAATTACTGCAAAGGATAAGTCTGCTCTTGACCTCTCAGCCAAATTAAAGGATTTGAAAAAACACAATGAAGAGCTCGCCCTTGAAGTAGAAGAGATTTTTGGTCTTCGCCAGAATCTTGAAAAGGTGCAGGGAGAGCTTCGAGTGTCTGCTTATTCCTACGAGCAAGCTGCGAAGAGAGCCCAAGTAGCTGAAGAACAACATATGCAATCTGAGGAGGCGCGGAAGAAAGCCATCAGGGATTTCTTAGCTTCTGACAG
>CATKHJ010267614.1:0-17878 GCA_949750685.1 Vernicia montana | reverse complement strand
AAAAAATATAAGTATAATGAATATTTTAGTTTTAGTTTTGATTAAACAAGTACAATAGTAATTAAAATTTTAAAATAAAAGTGAAATAATTTATTTTAAAAGATTTGTGTATAATTATAATTTTTAAAAAATTAATTTCCTTTAAAAAGAGAGTAAGACTAATTAAGATAGTAATTTAAGATAGTAATATATGGTTTCATAAAAAAACACAATAATATATTAGTAATAATATTACAACTTACATTAAAATTTTGATAAATTAGCAAATAAAGTAAGTGTAATTGTCAACAAAGACGTGGGCCCCCAATAAAGTGGTGTTTCTTTCCAAAATGGATTATACCATTACAAATTGCAATATATGTGCACAATTTACTCCTTGTTTGCCAAAGCCTTTCTCTTAAAATACAGTTCTTGTATTCATTTAAGCGTATAAACATTATTTTTTAAAGTTTAGAACGTAAGTTTGAAATTTTTTCACATGTATCATTTAAATGAAAACTTTTGCCTTTTTTTGGTTATTTTTGAAATTTTCCCAACAATTTTTGATGTGGAAGCAATGTTAAGAATTTTTGGGCTGTTTCAATAAACAAAAGCCCAAACAGCCAAAAAACATTTTGCAAGATTATTATGATTTCTACTAGTCCGGAACAACTTGAATTTTAAGCCGAAAAGATCATGGTTCAATGGGAAATGGCCCAACGATCAATATTCCTTCGTTCGGGCCTCAAAATTTGCCTCTTCTATTTTTTTTTTTTTTTTCATTTTTGGCAAAAAAATTTTGTCTATGACTTTAAGTAGGGAGCTCTGTTTTGAGAGCAGTCTGTGGCATTTTTCTTGTTTCAATTAGAATTTTATTTCCAGTGTGTTTTTATGATTTTGCCATTTTTAGCAAAATTCATCTTTTCTATGTATTAGAGTTTCTGAAACCATTATTTAAACTCCTGTGCTATGTATTTCGGGGATATTCAATAATATTCAAATTACAACCCTAAATTTTATTCTCTAGAACGCTTACGGTACATCAATTTTCTAAAGTTTAGTTTACTCCATTTATATGGTGTTAAGTAGTATTAGAGCCACTTTCTAACTGTCTAGCTTGTGACCCTATATTAAGGTGTCCCTTGGTGGTGAGTAAGGGGGAGTATGATGCGAGCGCCTTTGCTTTCTAATATAATTCATATATAGTGCCTTTGCTTATTTGCTTTCCCCCTTACAAGATCAAATAGAGTATGCACTTTAATCTAGATCTAAACCCAGATAAAACAAATGTTGAATCATCAATTCGGACAACAAAAAAAAATTGACTCAATTTCCAAGCAAGCCAATTCATTAAGGGAATAGATCTTATTACTAGAGGTGTGCAGTATTCCGTTTTAATCGAAAAATTAAATCAAACCAAATTGAATCGAATCAATAATTCTGTTCGGTTCTAAAAATAATCGGTTCGGTTTTAGTTTTAAATTTCAAAAATTTCGATTATTTCGGTTCGATTCGGTTTTCAGTAAAAAAACCAAATAAACAGAACTGAACCGATTTTATTAAAATAAATTTATTTTTATAATTAAAAAACTTGATTTTTTATTAAAATAATATAATATTTTTATGTATAACTTTTAAAATAATAAATAAATTTTATTTTATTAAAATAATATAATTTTTTTATGTATAATTTTTTATTCTATTTTGAATTAATTATATTTTTTTAATATTAAATTGCAAAATATTGAAGTATTGATAGAATAAAATTGAAAAAATAAATTGTCAAAATTAATAATCTTTTCTAATTATAATTTTATTTTAATTATAATTTTTTTCTGTTTTAAAAAATTTGGAGAAAAAATTTAAAAACCCAACCGATTTTTTTTCGATTCAGTTCAATTCGGTTTTACATGTTACTCGGTCGGTTTGGTTTTTTATAGTGAAAATTTTGGTTTATTCAGTTGGTTTGGTTCGGTTCGATTAAAAAATCAAACCGACCGATGCTCACCCCTAGTGCCCAATCTTCCCACAATTCCAACACTCGATGGTCTTTGAGCTATTACAATTACTAGGATTCTTGGATTTGGACCTCATGTTCTTTGATCTACCTTGGCCTTTACCTCTGGTTGAATTTCTTCCTCTTGACTCTGTATGCAATACTAAAGAGGTTGACGGTTCACCCGACTCTCTCCGTCGGATCTCTTCACTGAGAACCAGATCACGAACATCATCGAACTTCAACTTTTTGCTTCCCGATGAGCTACTCACAGCTGTGACAGTAGCGTTCCAGCTTTCTGGTAGAGAAGACAAAAATATTAATGCTCGTACTTCTTCATCGAATTCAATACCAACTGAACTCAATTGGATTGTGACTGTGTTGAGTTCGTTGAGATGTTGAACTATCGATGCGCCTTCCGTCATCCGCAGATTGAACAATCGCCTCATGAGGTGCACTTTATTTGAGGCGGATGGCTTCTTGTACATACTAACAAGAACCTTCATAAGACTTACTTTGGTCTTTTCCTTTGCTATATTAAAAGCAACATTGCGGGACAACGTTAATCGGATAACTCCGAGGGCCTGCCTGCCTAGAAGGTTCCATTCTTCCTTTTGCATAGACTCTGGCTTCTTCCCTGAGAGAGGTTGATACAGATAATCCTCTATCTGTATTTTTCAAAACCCAAAATCTGCACCATCAAACTTCTCAAGTTTTACCTTCCTTTCGTCTGCAGCCATTACTTCCACTCAAATCTGACTTTCTCTGGATCTTTTCTGACAATTCTTGTGAACCACTGTGTATGAAAACATCACCATTGTCAGACTGATACTGCCTGCAAAATTTTACTATTCACAAAATTTACTATTCACATGAATAGTAACTATACGTATGAATAGTACCCCATGTGAATAGTAACTATACGTATGAATAGTACCGTATCCTGCTACAGTTCTTCAAACAGTAAAACCATCTTCAAATAGTTAAACCATGAACAGTGAAAATAGGCAAAAATTTTGTGAAATACTATTTTACTATTCACCAAAATTTTGATTTTACATATGTTTCAAAAACGGATCACACAAAAAAATTCGTCGTATTTTTCTCTTTCGTGCAGTATATTTCTTTTCTCGAAATATAATACTGCCCCGGACAGCAGTTCCACTAAAATCTTTTTTCTACCCCAAAATAGGAACCAAAAGCTCTGATACCAGTTGTTGAAAATTTAACGCAAATTTCCTATATGCCAAATTTATGAGAAAGAACAAAAACAATAAACAACACACAAAATTTACGTGGTATGGCACAAACTTGCCTACTCCACGGACTGCTGCAGATTTTTCACTAAAGGGAGAAAATATACAGTGTTTACAACACTCACAACTCAAGAAAATTTCTCTCAATTTTTCCTCAACAATTCTCACTCTTCTCTCTGCACCTCACTACATATATATTTACAACTTCACAATACACTCTACTGAACATGAAAATAAGGTGTTGTATTTATAGAGCCAACAACTCCTTCACGCGTATTTGCCACCTAATTTTCAACTACCACTTTCATTTTATCAAAAATTTGACAGACTACTTTTGAAGAAAAGAAAAAAACGTGTTGGTTGATGCAATTTTCGGTGCCTCCTTTGTTGAGCCGACATCTTTGACACTTAGATCATTGTCTTTCATAGCCTCGAGTAACAACAAATTCAGCGGAAATTTTCCAACAGGATTGCGAAAGTTACGAAGCTTGTAGTACTTTATAATGGACGACAATCCAATGAACATTCCTTTGCCAGTAAATTTTGGTAAGTCAGTGAAATTACAAGAGTTAAGGCTTGCCAATTCAGGGTATTCAGGCTCTAAACCACCCAGTTTTTCACTTTTTAAGTAATCTAAGCACTCTCTCTTCAAAACAACAGACTGATAGGTGAAATCCCATCAGGTTTTGGCAGTCTTTCTCACATATATCACTTGAATCTTAGCAGAAATTTGTTGGCTGGAGTAGTGCCTTTTAATACAACTTTCTTGAAGAGAGAAGGGAGTTTGGATTTTGTTTGAGTCCAAATGAAGCATATAATGTCAAGATTGGATTTGGAGTTGTTGCCTGCGGAACCAGCAAAATGGGTCTTTGATCAAGAAATCTCAAGCTTCTAATGGGTTCTTTAAATCATTCTTTATATTTGGTCCTTTGCCTGTTTATCGATTGAACCAAATACTGTTTTTAGTGTGATATTAATTGCCCCTCATTGAACAGAAGCAAAATTGTAGAATATAAGCATACATTTTGTGGACCCCTAGTATCGGAAATTTTAAGTACAATAAGGAATTTCATGGTTTAAATCATTCGTTTCATTTACTACAGAGAAAACATTGAACAAACTTATAAATTTAAATTTGATGATATATAATTTTATATCGAAGGATTGGACTTGCACTATTTTTAAAATCAGACAAAAGATTAAACCTGTGTTATGACAGATTTTAATTCAATTAATCTAAACAGCTGGTTTAATAATAATATTTAATAATTTTAATAGACAAAACATGACCTAACCATAAAGAAGGTGAAGAACCTCAACAAATACGAAAGTTTTAATGCTGTAGAGCAAAGCAAAAAGTCAAGTAGCCCAAAATTCTTAAGCCATCTCTTGATGGAAAGAAACAGCCTACATCATGAGAGACACTAATGCTAAACATCCCAGAGGACATGGCCTATCACCGGACAGAAATATTAAAATTAAAAAGACAGACTAGGTTTTTTTTTTAAAAAAAAAAAAAAACACTATTAACAAGTTATAAAGAGCAGAGGTGATTGTCAAAAAACCAACTAATCTCCCACACTTGTAAAGATGTCTCAAAATCTTGGAGCTGCAGCAAAAGCATACAAGTGAGTCAGAGAATGTTTGGGAATTCCTCATTTCAGAACCAACTGCCAATCATTAAACTTATAATAAATGGCTCCAAAATAAGACAACAAATGCCTCATCTTTTCTTGCATATATTCAACCATGTACTAGATCAGTTCATATTAATTTTCATAAAAAACAGAGAGCTTACCTCCACCTATTGTTGCTTCAGGCAGCCGTTCAATTGAATATTTGTGTTGAGTAATATACATAATCGGTACACCAGGGATCTGCATGCAAACAAGGAACTATCAGAACCCAATTCCTTTTAATGCACAATGAGTATCTTATTTGTTGAAGGCACCTTGCGTATCCTTCGCTTTAAATCTCGATCGCATGTAGCAACAATGTAACATTTAAACTGTTACACAAAAATATGCAATCAATCAGTCACAAACAGTCAAACATGTTTTCATTAAAGGCCACAACACAGCTGATTGTGGCAACTAGAAAAACAAGTAAATGCTCTCAAAAACACAACATGCATAGTCGCATAACGGAATTAATAAATTTTTCAGTTAAAATGAACAACTATATCAAAATCAGAAAAGAAAACATTTACCAAATGGATGCCAACAGACAGAAAATCTCATCAAAGCGAGTACCAATAAAAAAAAAAGTTCAAACTATAACCACAAAACCATATGGTATTCCCAGGTCACTACCAAGGACACTTTCTTCCTTTTTTTTTTCCCCTCTTTTTTGAGAAGTGATCTGTCTTCTTTGAACCTAATTACAGTTATTCATCATAATTACAGGCATATGACTAAAATAACATTTCTTTTTCTTTTTCTCTTCTTATGCGCTTAATACCTGCTGCAATAATTGGCTGGAAAAAAAGGAATTAGGACCTTCAATATCACAGGCATCTAATTCTAACTATTGGCAAAATTTATGTCTTCCATGCAAAAAGTGAAGAAGCCATGGAAATGGAAAATAGGGCAAGACAACCTACACCTCTTATTATAAGCTGTAGTACTTAATTCGATACTTCAAATAACTATAGGACGGAAGTTAACTCAGCAGAAATTGATCCTAGTTGGAGGAATTTTTAAGCTAATGACCGAAAAAGAAAGGACAATACACAGGCTATTAGCATAGAACCATACTTGAGTAACCCTATCCACAATACAGTCATCAGCATAAGTCCCTTTGTGAATACAAGGTAGTCTCTCAAAACGTGGATCCTTAGCAATCCTGTTAAAAGAAAAAAAAAATACAAAATCAATACTCACAGAAGATGCAGACATTTTCATTAGGATTGGCATAAAAAATTTGTTATCAAAATTCTAACAACCAAAAGTAATAATGTCGCTGATTGCTCTGAATCAGTTGGTCAATGAAATACATAGGACAAGCAATGGCAATATATAACATCTAAAAATTGAGACAGTAAAAAATACTCGAGAAATTTTTTTTTTAAAATTTATAATTGACTCAATAATAATAAGCATACATCAAACAGCCCGGCAGGCACTTGCAACCACTTGATGCAAGAATATCACCAGCAAAAGTTTGCAGGAGTAACTAAATCACACAGGACAATACCTCAAAGCTACACGGTATTTCTGACCTAACTTCTCGAGCTCTGCCATCACACAATCAGTGATACAAGGTGTACCTTTACATCCAAAAGGAAGAATAAATTAACAAATTAGAACAGCAAAATCTAACAAATTGGTCTCATTATTCATTTTTGAATTACTCTGAAAATCAATATGTCATTCTTTCTGAAAGCATGAAACATGTGCACTTGAAATTTTTGCAAAAGATAATGGAAAAATAACCACTATAGTAACACAAGGCATCAATGGAATGAAGAACAAGTGGCAAAGTATAAAATAATGAAAGAAACCATAAATTGAGAACTCACATTTCGCATACAAACAGTCCGTCATTGCCTTCTCCAAATCCAACTGCAAAGAAAGGGCAAGAAGTTGTGAGAGCTAAAATAAGAGAATTATGATTCAGAGTACAACTAACTGAACAAGCGAATCCAAACCAACTATTAAGATTTTTTTGCTTTTCAAAATTGCCACATATAGCTCTAAATTACAAAATATTCAATTTCATTTTGAATTTTAAGATCTCTCTCCTATTATAATCAAAATGTTTAAACATTTTTATTTCTGGACAAACCATCAAATCAAAATCAGAAGGAGCACAATCAAAATGAGAACAAAAATAACACTCACTTTATTCTGGATGGAGAAATTGATAAAGTTGGTATCCACCAAAACCCTGTATGGTGGCCCCAATGCTGTGTTATATTTGAAGTAAAGTGCAGAAGAAACTTGTGGCCTAATTCACAGTAAAAGAAAATAGAATTAAAAAATTGCACTCCTAAATGAAAACTAATAAAAACTTAACTTCAAAAACTCTATAAGTAAATAGATAAGCTCAACAATGACACAAAGTAGAATGGCTTACACATTACGGGGGAGCTTGTCCATAGAGAGGTCTTTTTTTTTTGGATTCAGAACCTCTTCTTTGTATCTAAATACACAATTAAACAACCCAATAAAAATAAAGCTACAAGTAAATAGGTGAGTGAGCAGAACAGAAAAATTAAAAGATCTCACTTTTTAATTGCTTTCGAGGTGACTATCTTTTTCATTGCTGCAAATTTAGGGCCCTTTTTCGCTCTCCCCATTGTCTAGAGTGGATATTACAGATCCAAAAACCAAAAGCCTAATAGATTTGTGTTTGCCTCAGTAGACAATGATAGAGGATAAGTTAACTTATTTTCCCTTCAAGAGCTTTATAACTTCAATAGAAAGATATGACCTGAGATAGAAATGAGTAGCTTTGCTTAGGTCAGTGATCGTGATGGCAACAAAGAAAACATAAGAGACACAGCTGGTTGGGCATTGTTTTTTCTTTTTTGCTAACCTGAAAGGGCTAAAGAGGAGGTTAAGAATTGTTAACTACTTTTTTTTCATATGAATTACTGATTTTTGATATATTAAGAAAAGAGAAAGAGATAGCATCAGATCAATGGAAATACCAAGCTACTCTCAAAGTCATTTTATCAAAACATCTTCAATTCACTGTCAACACACTTGCAAAAATTCAAAGCCATATGGTGATTATAAGATTAACATCCTCATCCTCATCCTCATCCTCAAAATATCAAGTTAAAACTCTCGTTGAACTTCAAAACATTATTCTGCATTTCAGTTCAAAAGGTATTCATAATTTCTAGATTCATGCCCAAGTTTGATCACATAACAAATCAGACCATATAATAATGAAGCTCAAACTGTTATATGTAGGATTACAATTAGGATAGAATTATTATGTTTCATGATGTAAAGTATAGTGTATAAATAGTTCTAAGTCTTGTAATCTGCTTTAGTTAACAAATGATAAACTGATTGATTCATTTATCTCTGTATCTCTCTATACTCTTTCCCTTATTTTCCTTTAGTTTCCACCTTGCCAAATATGTAAAATTCAAAATTCTACACTTATTATACAATTTCCCTTATTTTCCTTCGCATTTCTGCATGCCAAACAGTTAAGGTAGAATTCTAAATTCTACACTAATCATAAACACACACAGCACACCATATAATTCCCATTAACTTCATATTGAATTAGTAAGATAAACTCTCAAATTAACTAATGATAATAAACTCTCAAATTAACTAATGATAATAAAAGAAAATGAAAACTGTGAATTAAATCTATTATCAAACTTTCATTTACAATTCAATTAATTTTAAAACACACATGAGTGAATGAACCGATTATCTCAACATAATAGGAACAAGTACCAATCTTCAGTTTAGTGGACTTCAAGAGAACCAAATTAACAGTACAAAAAACTTTTTGCAATTCTTGAATAGCCAGTAAAATGACAAAAACAAAGAAGGTTCATATATCTATCTATCTATATATAGATAGATAAATAGATAGATAGATAGATAGATAGCTTGAACTAATTTTTTTAATAATAAATTGAACATCAAATCTCAAAACAGCCTTCAAATCCTAAGTCTAGAATAGAATAACAACTCGGACAAACTTGGAAAGGTTTTGATTCAGAAATCTTACTCAATCAAAACGATTAACTGATTTGACACAAAATTTCAAAGTCGTCAAGCTTGATAAAATTAAAAGCAGAACCGTTGTAGGTAAATCGAGGAAGAAAACTAGGGAACCGTTGTGCGGCTGTCTCGTCGCCGGCGAAGGTAGGAATGTTAACGGAAATGTCGAATTGTCGGTTATGCACTCACAGCCCTTTTCAGTCGCAAAAAACCCTAACCAAAACCTCGCTCGAGTTCTTTGAAGAGGTGGGGGGTGACTCGTAGCGACAGGTAACTTGGAAAAAATGTTAAAAGTAGAGTGAGAAACTTAATTGGGTTTGGGCTTAGAATTCAAGCCTGATCTGAGATTTTGTACCAGATGCAAATTTCAAGCCCAACTAAAACATAATAGTATTATTTTGGGTAAATTACACCGATTATCCCTCAATTATTTATTAATGTACATTATCGTCTCTAAATTAAATTTTGTAATGAAAATATCACTAATGTTATACAAACTGTTTCATGAAAATCCTTCTGCCTAAATTCCGTTAAATTCATTAATGGAATGCTAATGTGTTGATACCTAAGCCAATTTTTATACTTTAATAATGTTAAGCCAGATCACTTTTTTTCCTCTCTTTTTCTCCACTCATTTCCTTCGCCTCCAACCACTCATCACCACAAACAACTCACCCACTACTAATTCCCAAAACAAACAATTACCTAGATCTTCTTATGTTCTTCAAAAACTTAAATTTATAAACTTTCACACTATTAAAGCTTTTTACTATACACACGAGTCTCTCTGGTTTTATCCAAATTTAATATTAATTTCTCAATAAGAAGATTTAATGGAGTGTAGTTGCAACAACTTTAAAAGCTCTTCTTCTTTGATACTATGACCTTCTACTCCCTCTTATTGTCTTTCTCATTCTCTCTACCTTTTTAAGTTCAGATTATTGGTATTCTTTTTAATTGGTATTCCTTTTTTTATTATTTTTTGAAATTTATTATTATTGTTTGTGTATTTTCTTGCTAATTTGTAATTTATTGTTCTATTTTTTTTTTTATTATTATTAGCATAAATTAAAGGTTCAGAATCGTTTAGTGGTAAGGAACTCTTATGGGTTTGATGAAAATGGTAACTATGTTAATGGGTTTCCAATCACATCCAACAAGCTTTTCATTCAAGAGGTGATTTGTTGTGGGTATTTTTTAAAATTGCAGCTCCGTTAAAGTTTCTTTCTTTGTGATATGAACTCTTGTGGGTTTGATTTTATTTATTTATTAGGCTATTATAGCTGAATATGGAGAAAGTTTTGAGAATTTTAGATTAGATGGGCCTTTGAAGGTTGATGCGGTGAGCACTTTTAGTTGATAATTCTCCATTCTTATTGAATTGAATTTGGTTTGTGATAAGGTTTCTAGTACTATAGGAGCATAGGATATGACTTAAATCTATAAACTTTCACACTATGTGAGTAAGAATAAAGTGAGCAGGTCCAAATCGAACACGAAGTTAGCTGCTGGTGAAATACCCACAAAACTTGTCCAAAAAAAAATGAAGAAATTTGCTAGTGCTAAGTATACTTTTGCTCATTTTGAAGAAAATGACATTGTGGAATCTCATCGGCTGACAAATGTGAGGGAAGGAAAGAGTAATAAAATGACACGAGTGGATGATACTGAAGAACATGAAAAGAGTAATAAAATGACACAAGTGGATGATACTGAAGAACATGGGATAGGTTTGTAGGAAATTTCTTTGATTTTCTTGAGAGATTTTTTTTTTTTTGTTCTTTTTGTTTTGATTTTTTTTTATGTGTTGTGTTGTGTTGTGTTGTGTGTGTGAGGGGGGTGGCAGAGCTATAACTTTTTTTATAGGGGGCCAAAATAAGTTTATGATTTAATATGTCATTATATATTTATATGTTTAACTTTTCATATGAATTTAAATAAACTATATATGCACATAGAAAGTAAGTATAGGAAAATAATATGTCTAAACATGTTTTTCACATGTAAATTATAAATAGACAAAAAAATTAAAGAAAAACCTAATTAAAATTAAATTGAAAGTTGAAATACTTCTATAATAGCATAATAAGATTCCAAAAGAACATTTTTATTTTTCACTCTTTAGATTATCTATAACAATAAAATAAAATAGTAAATATCACATAAATAATATAATATGTAGAAAAGTTATATAGAGCATATATTTAAAGTATCAAATATAATACCAAAAATAATAAAGAAAATATTTACCTAATCTAAACAAAAAATAGAACATATTCCAATATATGTATGGCTCAAAATCACTTTCGCTTTCCATATATGAGTTGTGCTCGACGTTCTTTCATAGTGCTAAACTCATCTATTATTGAATCAGTGTTAAACTTCATAGCAATCTCCTTTTCAATATAAACAGTTAAGCAATCATTCAAGAAATTATCTTCCATTTTGTTGCGGAGCTTTGTCTTCACTATTTTCATTATTGAAAATGCTTGTTTTGTAGTTGCAGTTGATATAAGAAGCGTAAGAACAAGCCTAATTAATCTATCAACGAGGGGATAGATTGATGACTTCCTAGTTTTCACAAGTCCTTGGCATAATTCATGGATACTAGATAATCGATTTAGCTCAAGATGATTGGGAACATCAAGTTCAAAGAGTTGAAGTTCTACTCTTAGATGCAATAATTCTTTTTTAGTGAAATCACTAGGGTAGAACTTCTCTGCAAGTTTGCAAATATCATTAATATTATATGACTTGAATCTATCTCTAAGATCTAAAGCACAACTAAGAACAAGTAATTCCACTGTATGTTCATTGAATCTGCTATTCAATTATTGTAACTGGTAATCAATTGTGGCAATAAAAACATCAACTCAATAATAATGCTCCACACTGATATCATCTTGTCGATTTCGAGATCTACCACGCCTTGCAACATATCGAGCACTCATATCTGGGATATTAAGTTGATGTTGCTCACAAAATGATTTCACCTTTAAAAAAAAGCATCCCAACCAGCATCTCTTAAATTCTTAATTAAAGTCTTTGTACTCGAAACAAGATGCATAGCATTTAGAATATCTTGAGATTGTCGTTACGAAGCTTGACAAAGAATTCTTGTGATTTCCATAAGTTCCTTCTTGAGATGCAGAATGAAAACAAAATCAAAAGATAACAATTGATTCAAAGCAAAATCTGCATCTCCTCGTTGAGAGTATGAAACTCCTTCATCAATCTTCTTACCAAGAACTACACAAGTTGCATTAAACATCTTCAATAAGATAGAAATAGAATCCAAATGTGAACCCCAACAATTATCTCTTGCATGCTTTGAAGTGCCAATTTGATTAAGCCCTCTTCTATATTCAAGCTCATTATTAGCAATCTTTTCTGCAATCTCAGTAGCTTGAGTCTCCATTAACTCATCATTTTGCATACTAGATGCAGTAACAATATTGATTATGAAAACCAAATTGGAAAATAGTTGATGAACTTGAGCTACTTCTCGATATGTTGTAACCAAAGCAAGTTGTAGGCGATGGGCTAGGCAATGGATGTAGTAAGCAGAAGGACATTTCTTACAAATCAAAGCTTGCAAGTCATTCCATTCACCTCTCATATTACAAGCTCCATCATATCCTTACCCACGAATATTATGAATAGCCAAGTTATTTTGAGCAAGAATTGAAAAAATCTCATTTTTTAGAGTTAGAGCCATTGTATCTCGAACATGAATGACACAAAAAAGGCATTCGCGTATGAATCCATCTTTATCTACAAATCTCAAAATAAGGGTCATTTGCTCTCTTTTAGACTCATCATGAGCTTCATCAACAATAATGCAAAATTTTGCATTATCAATTTCTTGATAAATTTCTCTTCTAATCTTGCTTGAGAAAATGTAAAGAATCTCCTTTTGAATTTATGGTGATGTATAAGAGGCATTCATTGGAACTTTACTTTGAACAACACTTGCAACCTTTTTCATGTATAAAAAAAAATTGCATTAAAAAGAAAGAAGCAAATACTAAATGAAATAGAGGACAATGTTTCTTATTATTTTATAAAGAAATGAACAAACAAAAACTAAAAGGTGTAAGAATTTCCATACCTTTCCATTATAAGAGTAATTTTTTAAGTTCAAGAAAGTTCCCACGATTAAGAGAACCCAAGCTTTCATCACATCCTCGAAATGCACACGCTTTAAATGTAGGCCATCGGATCACGTCAATAGAAACTTGAAGTCTTAATCGATTAAGTGCAATTTGTTCTGATGTGTGCTTTTCTACCAAATTTTCAATATGTTGGGACACATTCATCAAATTATTACATGCTTTTATTGCATTTTTATGAAATGAGTTGTGGTTTTTTCCCACATGTCAGAGAAAAGCACAATTTACTCCATTGTTTACCTTCTTCCAATTTTTAAAACCTCCAACAAAAAATTTATTTGTGTCAAGTTGTCCATTTGGCTTGCTAAATAGATAACAAGGTAAACAAAAGGCAACATCACTAGAAGGAGAATATTCAAGCCATGATAGAAACAAATCAAACCAAGAACTACAAAAATGACGAAGATGTATGTCTGATCCTGATGATGGATAGTTTTCAAGCCTATATTGATAAGGCCCGACTTTGAGATAAGCATAACGAATTTCATCTTGTTGATTTATAGGATATTGGAATATTGGAGGACACTTTCCAGGATCATGCTCTATAGAAGTAAGATCAATTTGTTCAAGTTCAATTCTTTGGACTTTGTGAGAATGTTTAGGAGTTGAACATCTATAGAATGTTCAATTCTATAGATGATTGTCCTCATTCTCAAGTTGAACATTTTTCCTTTTAAAAAATGTATCAATTGTTTTTAATTTTTCCATGGCTAATGAATAAGACCTGAAATAAAATTGTAGACTTCATAATTTATATCATGCATACAATATTAATATAATATTTTTTAAGTTTTAATGAAATTTAATGAAAAAATTATAATTACAACCCATACGACGTGCGGATTAAAACTAATTTAACAAAAATTCAAATATAAGCTATGTCTATAATCGATTTTAGTTTAGACACATAAAAATCAATTATGGCAAATAACCATAATCCATTTGTCCAAAAGAATTTTTTCAATTTTTTTTTTCGCTTGAAACTTGAAAGTTACTACTTGCAATACCTATGCTAAATTGACTCATTATCAAGTTGAATTAGCTTGAACCTCTTTTCTCAAAAAAAAAAAAAAAAAAAAAAAAAAAAAAAAAGCTTGAACCTGCACTGAGCCCCCTTTATTAAATGTGTGTCTACCTACTCCATAGTAAATGGCCTTTAATTCAAAGCAAATTAAGAACAAATTCTTGTTGACATAATCATTTGCAAGCAATATTGAATACGAAAACACCAGATTAAAGTAGTAATTCAATACCAAATTACAGCAGTAATTTATTCCAAATCGATCACAATACCAATTCAAATTAAAATCAAAACACTAATTCAATTTCAAATTTGAATCAAAACATACATTCAATTTCAAATTTATATTACTAATATATATATATATATATATATATATATATAAGAAAAAAAAATAACAAAATAACAAAATGAATTTTGTATCTCTTAAACTTTTACCTTAATTTCTTATCTTTTTAGCTTTTGTCTTACACTATACATGGCAACAGGATAAGGAAGAGAGGAGAAATTATTTTAAAGAGAGGGGAAGGGAGAGGAGGGAGGGGATAGAGAAAATTTCAATTTATTTTATTTGAAAAAATAAAAATTTGATTAATAAAGGGAATGGAGGAGAAATAATATTATTTTGTTTGGATGGAAGGGAAGGGACAATAATTATAATTATAAAAAGATAAAAAAGTATCAAATAAATAATAAAGAGAATAAGAAGAACACTCATAAATTTTCAATAAGAATAAAATCTGCTAGTCATGTTAAATTTTTAAAAATAATTTTCAAATAATAAAAACTTGAGATCACTATTAATAATTTTGAAATAAAATTAGATACATTGAAATAAATTTATTAAAATAATAATTAAAAAAAAAGATAAGTTTATTACATTATCGTTAGAAGTGATTCTAGAAAAACAATAAAAATCACAACTAATATTATTGAAATATTCAAACATAAAAAAAATATTTGTAGGATAATATTAACGTAAAAGATATGTAAAGATTTATATGGAATACTGTTAAATTAATAAGAGTAAAAATGTTATATAAATAAATTGTAATCTCTCACAAGGAGTTGAAATTTTTTACACTTCAATTTTAGGTGTAACCAATTTCAACTTATATAAGGGAATGTGGGTGAATTGATCCATTCCCTTTAAAAAAAAAAATGGATATCAAATAAGATGGATACTAATTTTTCCTTCATTCTCCTTTCTTCTTCTTAAATTCACCTTCATCCATGCATAGTATTAATGTCTTGGCTCTTCTCTTCTAATCTTGAAAGTTAGAAAGGCAAGTTAAAAAATTGAGCTAAAAAAAAAAAAAAAACTTTGTTCCCGTAGGTTGTTTTAATACATGGAGAAAGAGGGTTTGAAATTTGTACAATCAAATGGAATGGATGCGCTTTGTTCTATTTTAAATCAATTGGGTAATGGGCTTTAAAATTTAAATTATTGGCTCAAAGTTTATATAATGACCCAATTATTATATATCTAAATATATATAATGTATTATGATTTTTTTAAGGGGACCAAATTCTATAATTTTAAAATTTATTAGCACTATTAGTGGGACATTTATGGGACTAGGGGAGGCCAGGGTCCCCCTGGTCCCCCCCTTGTCTCCCTATGTGAGAAGGAGAGAAAGAGAGGGTAGCAGGTAGGGACAAGCAAAAACAAACTGAAATCAAAAATTAAATCGAATCGATTAGTTTAGTTTTATTATATATATATATATATATATATATAATAATTTTAATATATATATAATATATTATTAATAAAAATATATATATAGTATTAAAATAAAAAGAAAAAAACCGAACTAAATTTTTTCAGTTCGGTTCGGTTTTTATACATTTCGATTTTCGATTCGGTTTTAGTAAATTATAAGTTCGGTTATTGCGGTTCAATTTGATTTTGAACCGAACCGACCGAATACTCAGCCCCAGTAGCAGGGCGCGTGAGAAGAGAGATAAAGTGAGTTTAAGTGTCTGATGTGACATTTTTGGGTTTAAAAAATACTCTTTCTGTCTCAAAAAAAGTGTTCACTATTCTTTTTTAGGATGTCCTAAAATACTTATCCACTCTAAAAATAAACATAAGTATTTATCAATTTTATTCTTATTAATTGAAAAGTGTAGTACTTTTCTATTCTCAAAATTAATAAAAAAAATGTAGTAATAAATGAGTATAAGTAAGGGTATAAATAAAAAAATATAATAAAATTTATGAGTTTTTAAGCAATAATTAATATTTTCTTAAACTGTGTGAGAAAAGAAAGTGGATGACATTTTTAGGATGAATGAGTGCTTTATGTGACCTCCATGTCAGCTTTTCATTAAAGGAATTAACAGAATTTTGGGCTGAAGGACTTTCATGAAAAGATTAGTATAACGTTAGTGATATTTTCGTTATAAAATTTAATTTAGGAACAGTAATATGCATTAGTCAATAGTTGAGGGACGATGAATGTAATTTGCCCTATTATTTTATAAGTAAAAATAATTGTTGTGGAATAGACAAAATCTTAGCATGAGAAATAGAGATGAAAGTCTTGATATTACACTCTTTGCAGATGAGGTTTGAGACTGAGAGAGACAAGAATAACACTCTCTTTATCTCTTGTGAAAGTAACAAGGGCAATTTATTCTATTGATATTTTAAAAAAAATGTTAATTGCTCTGGCATTATCAAAATCTGCTCTGGCAATATCATTTCTCTATTTTATATAGAATTATTAATTATATGGTCTATTGTATGATACTAGTGACTGTCTCCCAAGGTGATGCTTCAAAAAGTTAGGCTTTTAGGCACTTTGCAGTAACTGTGTTTCTGGGCATATGTTTGGTATGGGCTTATAGAGTTAGCAATTTACCAAGTGAAGGATTAGAATGTGCTGGCCTGATGCTGGTGCTGGATAGGAAGAAGTACTCGGGTAGGCTCCTGGTTCCAATCATTTGGGCCTCATAGTCCTCTGTAATTTGGATTTCCAAATTATAGTTTTACGAAATTACCCCCTTACCCTTTTTTAATATTTAATTACAATTTTACTCTCATTTTTATTTTTATTTTATATTTTTATCCTCTCCCATTTATTTTTATATTCTCTCTTTACTTTTTGTTAAAAAAAATACTCTTTGCATTTTTTAGCTCTTTTTTTTTTTTGGTTGATGATGACAATCGATTTTGATTGTATTTTATGCTTCATTTTCATTAATTATTATTATTACTATTAATTAAACTATTATAGCCTCTGTATTGTTTTAATTTCATAAAAAAATGAGTTTACCTCATTTTTCATATGTATATATTATTTTTATTACTGCAAAAATTTAAATTTCTAGTGAAGTAATTAAGAAAATAGATCATTTCAATAATAATAATCTGAAATGATAGAACAATCATTTGAAATTTATCATATCTATTTTTAATATTTTTGCGCTTGAAACTTAAATTTAAATTTAGCATCATTTCTAATAATTGACTATCCAAACAAACTAATTTCATTATCTATTGCAAGATGAAATCAAAATAACCAAATTTTATTTCATTCCAATACGATTTTGCAAGACTTTTATAGATACAAAAATCAACTATATAGTCCAAATTCATCACCAATTTATTAATTTTTATTATTTATAATATTATATTACATACACGTGTTTTATTTGTTGAATTTTTTTTTCATTCTAAAGGAATATCAAGTTGATTATAAATAAATTAAAAATTCATGATTAATATTTTTATACATTTATTTCTT
>CATKHJ010267612.1:0-14910 GCA_949750685.1 Vernicia montana | reverse complement strand
CTTTGACCTTCGTCTCTAGTCTTCGACCTTCGACTTGTCTGTTGCGGGAGCTATTCCTTTGTTGCAGACGCAATGTACAGGTCAGGCAGACTACTTAGAGAATTTTCTAAGTTCTTCATTCTCAAGCACTTAAAATGTCATTTTATCTGAAAAATACACTTAGTTGAAATGTTAGATTAATTCAACTTGATTGCCAATATCAAAATTGAGATTGACTTAGTTGGATTACACCACTAAGGTCAACATGAGTGATGGGAGAGTGGTTTTGTCGGATCGAAGTTTCGTTTCGTAAAACAAGGTTGATTTTGGAAAATTGCTTTAATTACTTAATTACTCAATTTTAATTAATTAAAAAGATTAATTAATTAAATTGATTAATTAAAATGATTAATTAATCAAATTGAGTGAAGACTTAATTAAAAAATTAATTAATTAATCAAATTGAGTGTGGGAAAATAATTAAAGAGAGAGAGAGAATAAGCAAATGGATAGAAAATCAACAAGTGTTTGAGGTGTGTTTTGAAAGGAAAAATAGAGGGGTATTTATAGGAGCAGATAGAGGGTAAAAAAGATCAAAAAAGGCCTAAAAAGTGAAAAAAAATAGGGGCAAAAGGGTCATTCCGTAAAAAAGGGGATAGCCACGAGAAGGCCTCGCGGACACACGTGAGAACCACGCACGTCTGCGAGTGGCGCTGGCAGCGTCTACCAGGAGAGCTGGCGGCTCCGCCAACCCACCTGGCGGACAGGTCAGACGCGTAGCAGGCGCGTCAGTGTGGACATGCTAGGTGACTCACGGCTTCTACGAGTCACGGCGGCATGTCCGCAGAAGCACACAGGTGCCGGCTAGTCTCGCGGACGTCCGCGAGATGGCCCGATTTTCAGGCTGCTCACCCTCCGATTAGGTTTTTGAGGTTTTTTAGGATTCCGGATCAGTTTTTGGGATATTCTGAAGTCTGAAAAATTACTAAGCAGTAGCGGTGGATCCAAAATTAATTATTAGACAGATTGACAGTCAGTTTTGAGGAAAATTTGATTAGTTTAGGGAAAATACTGTCTGGTATAGATGGTCCGGTCAGGATCGAAAAAAGCACTGGTTTGGATAGAAAAATATTCTGATCAGCTCTGGTGAGTTCAGAAATAATTTTGGAGTTGGTAAAATGAGGGTTCATAGCTGTCCCCTCATCAGAACTGTCCATCTGTTGGACAATTTTGATGAGCGTGAAGCCGAAGGTTTTAATGGATCTGGGGTTGGAAAATGATTCCGGATGCATTGAAGTCATTCTGGTAATTTTTAGAGTCTGATCTGGCAGGTTTTGGGAGACTGGTGAATGTTTCAGGTTCATAAATTTCTGGTCTTTTTAGCGTAAAGAACGCATCTTTAGTCGAAAGGTAGGCGAATTTAGTGTCCATGGGTAGAGAAAAATCATACGAGCATGTAGGGACTCTCGGATTTGAATTCTAAGTTAAAATGCCTTTGAAAATGCATTTTTACTCAGTTGGGCACATTTTTCCATGCAACACTATGTAATTACTGTGCAAGCAAGCTATTATAAATAGCTTGCTTCACCGTGCCATTCATTTGCCCATTCCTCTCTAAAGCTCAACAAGGTGAGCTTTGCTTTTTCTTTCACTTTCAAACGACTTTTTTTTTTTTTTTTGCACTTTCAACGAAAATTCAATCTTTTTTTTTTTTTTTAAATGATGATAACTGACTTGTTCTTATCAGTATGCTTTGTTGCGCTTTTCAAATTCAGCATTTTGCACAGATGGCTTTGAGATCCAGATATGGAGCTTCCTCTTATCGCCACACTGTTACTTCCTCGGTGAGCGGTCCGCGGGGGTGCTTTTATGATCCGCCCAGAGATAATTCGAATCCGTCGCTCCTCCTGTGAGAGCCTGATATGCACGTCTCATATGAGGGGCATTTGGCGGTTAGTATTTTTCTTTTTATTTTTTTAGAAATTTTGATTGCTATCTGTATGTACATACACTAGTTGAATATAGACCATGACGGTGAAGAATAGGGGTGGACGGTGCCACTTAGCAGAGGTGATAAAGTGCGTCACCCCCGGAGGGTGGTGTCCGGACACTGTTGGAGCCCACTAGTTTCGTTGACTTCTTGAAGGTGAAGATGCCTGAGCACGCCAATATGAACTTAATCAAGGCTTTGGCTGAGAGGTGGTGGGATACCACTAATACCTTTCATTTTTCTTGTGAGGAGTTGACCTGCACTCCGCTTGACTTGTACATGATCTCGGGAATCCGCTTCAGGGTTCAGTCCCTAGATATGTGCAGCGACTGGAGGGCGACTTCCTCTCCTGAAGAGATGCAAAATTTGATTGGCTTCGATCCTCCTAGGGATAACATCTACATCAGGCGTACCTTTCTTTATGACAAGCTAGACTGGCTGGTTGCAAGTGACCTTGCCTCTAACGAGGCTGTTGCTCGGTTATGTTTGCTGATCATTATGGATTGTACTTTTACCCATAATATGAGGGACACGGTGGACCTGAATGTCCTGCCCAACTTGGTTCATACGGATGTTTGGGATTAATATGATTGGGGAGGTGTGATTTTGAGCATGATGTACTGCGAGATGATAAACTTATCTCAAGGGTGCATCTTATTTGTTGGTGGGACGGCTCTCATCTGGGAGGTAGATATTTCGATCATGCCTCTTTGCTTTGTTTTATGGACTTTATTCCTGTTACTCTAACAGCTCTGGGCTTACGAGTACTTCCCCTTTATTGCCTCTAGGATGATCAGGCAGCAGATACCAAATTTTTCGGCTGGAGTGAGATGGGAGGAGTTGAACCGGGGCGTCCCTCACAAGCACACCCTACTGACTATCTGGATTTTCTTTGACCAGTTGACTGTCCAGCAGATATTTTCCTCATCTTTTACCTCTTTTCTATTGTCTTGCTCTGACCTGCTTGCTAATTTTTTTTTTATGATAAATTACCAGACCTTTCGGAGAGAGGATGTTGTATGCTCCCCATGCGACTGTTGCGGAGGCCCTTTCCCATAGACAGACGTTATTGCGATCTCCCTACTTTTGGCTGTACTATTTGGGCGAGAGAGTCCATTTTTAGGTTATGGGATCCTGGTGTGTGTCTGGCCCTCTACCAGTTGATATGCGTTATGGGACTGATATCCAAGCTCCCTAGGAGCTTTTCGATAGAAGGGAGGCGTACTTGCATCAGCACCCTAACTTGAACTACTTTGAGTTTTGTAATAGATTCTTAATGCGGGAGATTACATGGTAGGGATGATCTTCTACTACCTCTACCATCCCGAGGGAGCCCATTCCTCCGACAGCTCCTGAGATCCCTTCAGCTGGTTCATCCGGGGGATATGTTCCCGAGTTTGGTCATGGTGTCAGCCCTAGCCGTAGTACTGGTGGGGTGAATTGGAGTACAGAATACCAGCTCCCTAAGCAGATTAGATATCATGGTGCCGATGGTATTATGAGGACATGGCAACTTCCTGATATCATTCGCTCGGACGAGCAGATGATCCTTGATGATATTGCCCAGGTACCTTTCTGTTCTTCCCACCTTTGGAAATGATCTTTAGGTAGGATTTTCATTATGCCTCTTTGTGTTTGGAAAGGATCCGAAACATCTGACATTCTCTTCATACAGGTTCCTAAAGACTATGCTCGGCGTAATTACCGCATCTCACCCAGGATGAAGGTAGCCATGGCCGGACTTCTCATGCGTCTTGACATTTTAGATTCACAGGGGGCAGGCGATGAGGATGCTCCTTAGAGGAGGAGGAGGAGAGACGACCAGTTCTGATTGATAGTTGGCACTGACTTGGTGCCGACCTTGACTTGCTTTCGCTGCTGTTTTTATTTGTTTCTCTTTTTACTCCCCTGATGGGAGACAGTACTTATTCGAATGACTATAATGCCCCTGGCGGATGGTAGCACTATCTGTATAACTGTATCTATATGCCCCTGGCAGGCAGTAGCACTGTATCTATTATTTGCTTTTTTTCTTCTTCTTTTTGCTCCCCTAGAGGGAGACAGTACTTCCACGGGTGATTGTACTACTATGATTATGCACTGATGTATGCACTTTTATTTCATGATATGTGTTATGATGATGCCGATAATGTATGCTCATGTATACATGATTTATTATATAACTCTTTCAAAGCTTTGCTCTACCGTGTATGTTTATGCATTGTGAATGCTTGTTCTACAAAATCATAAAAAGAATTATATGCCATGTATGTAATTTTTGTGCAGAGAATGCATGACTTAAAACTTGACTTTCGCTGAACTACGGCTCCGATTTATTGCTTTTGCTTATCCCAGTCTCGAAAAACTTTGAAAAAGTCCTATTTTTTGAGTTTTCTGTCCCAAGGAAGGAAGAAAATAGCCTAAATCCGTGTTGTGGGGCCCTGCTAGTGCTGTGGGAGACTAGAAAGCTGAAAAGGGTAGGAAAAAGCCGAGCCTCCGCCAGCAGGGTTGGCGGATCTGCCAATGCATATGGCGGCTGTCGCCATATGCCCTGGCGGATCCGCCAGGGGCATTGGCAGATCCGCCAATGCATCTGGCAGCAAATACATTTTCTGGCATCTTTTATCTCTCTTCTTGATGTGATTGCCATTTGCTTATAAATAGGC
Source organism: Vernicia montana (assembly GCA_949750685.1). NCBI lineage: Eukaryota > Viridiplantae > Streptophyta > Magnoliopsida > Malpighiales > Euphorbiaceae > Vernicia > Vernicia montana. The sequence continues at coordinate 10,275 of CATKHJ010267612.1, read as the reverse complement.
TCCCATCCTGAGGCAGAACTCACCATTTCTTGATTTTTATGCCGAAACTCTGCCCGTTTCTCAAATTCTTCACCAGTTTTCATTCTTCTATCACCCTTTCACTTACTTTCTTTCGATTTTCATATTCATGGAGCCGTATTTCAGTCATAACATGCATGTATGGACCAAAAAAACTCGAGAAGGTGGAGAGAATCAATTTGGGTAGATATGGCATTGTAGCGATGGTGACACTGTGAGAAGTTCAGGTGGATTGGGATTTTCTGAGGGTCTGTTTTAGGTTCTGGGATCCGGTGGCCCGTGTTTTTTGCTTTGGTGCGGCCATTGAGGAGCTTTGCCCCACATTTGAGGAGTTCAGCGCCATACTCGGCTGTGATCCCGAGGCAGTCCTGGTGGTGCCAGAGTTCAGAGTATGACATTTTCAGATTTTTCAGGAGTTTTTAGACCTTCCTGAGGATGCTGTGAGCTAGATGGTTATTGACGGCCAGGTGGATCTGACTGCAGTAATTATAGAGTTTCAGGATATTAGTGACTCTAGAGACATGAGCAGACAGAGACTCAAGATAAGGGTTCTGGTTTTTTGTTTGATAGCAGGGTATTTGTTCCCTAATTCTGTCGGATGGGGTGACACTAGAGTGACTGGTTTGGTACTCTAGATGGAGCAGAGTCGTTCTGTGGCTGGGGCAGTGTTGGCTGAGACACTGTTGAGTTTAGACTGTTGTGTACGAGGCCTGGAGAGATGGACTGTTTCTCCTGTTATTCTTCAAGTGAGGAAATAGTATGTCTGTCTTACCCTTCCTATTATTGATGCTTTATAAGTGTCTGATTTTGGATTTTTAGGTTATCTTGCAAGTCTGGCTCATGGATCATCTCCGAGTGGTGGCTGCCTCGGCAAAGAGTCCTTACACGGCTTCTCAGTATCGCATGAGGCCGATCCAGGTTCACCGAGGCTCAGTAAGGGAGTAGATAGGGTGGTTGCTGGAGATTGCCCCAGAGGATGTACTTTGGTATTGTCAGTGGTATGGCATCAGGTCCTTCATGACTATGGGTCATGGGTATCGGGTGGTCTGTTTTCATGGTCTGAGCTAAATGACCTTTTATCAGGGGACAAGAGTTATGAGGCAGATGGGCCAGACTCAAGATGTGCCCCCAGTTGTACCCTTTTTAGAGTCTGCACAAATTATAGCTCCGATTGCCAGAGCTATCAAGGGTGGCTGGATGAGGAGTTATCATGCGGTATGTCCAGGGATCGGCTTTAGGACTACCAAGGGCCTGCTGAGAGAGAGCATCGAGCTGCTTTGCTCAGAGAGATAGAGGGTGACACCCCGGAGGAGGGAGAGATTGCCGGAGGCGCTGCGAATGATAGGACGGTGGGACATATGGAGGGGGTGACTCGACCTTCAGAGGGGACTAGAGGAGCCATAGAGGGCTCGACACTACAGGCTGCACAGGTTGCATCAGTGACTCAAATTGCAGTAGCGGTGACAAATGAGACATTGACTGTAGTGAGGAGACAGAGGGACACTACAGTCGTGGTACAAATGAGGTTACTGCTGCTAGAGTGAAGAGGAGGACTGTTGTTTCTCATGTTTCAAGGAGGATTCCTATTGTAGCAGCAATGACTGGTTTTCGAGCTGCTATTGTACAAAGGGGAATTTTTAGGAGCAGTTCTGAAGTTGCAGGGACTCAGATTAGGCTTTTTAGGACGACCGTGGGGGTCAGCTCAGGTTCTACCAGTGCTACGCCTACTACAGCTGAGGGGGCTACCGAGACTTTAAGACAGACGTGACCTTGGAGGAGATTCACAAGATTGTGAGGGGCTCAGATTCAGATGATAGCACACGGGATGTGCATCCTAATAGGAGGAGGAGGAGGATAGTTTAGATTTGGACATGACATGTTTTTTACTTTGCTTTGTAGCTGTTTAGGACCTTTGCTACAGGTCTTCTTTTTGTTCATGCCTGCAAGTTGATATGACTACATGATACAGGACAAACTATAGATGACATAGGAAAGGCTATCCTTTTTGTGATGATGGATTGTATCCTGTAAAATCTGATCATCAATATATGAGACATCTTTTATTTTGCTCTAATTTTTGCCTAAGCCACCCTTGCAGGTTTTAAACTTAGCGAGCACTTATCAGCATTTTTTTTTTAGCTCTGAGTTTTGCCCAAGTCTCCTTTTAAGGTTTTCAACTCGACGAGCTTGCTCTAATTTCTACCTAAACCGCCTTTTCAGGTTTTCGGCTTAGCGAGCATTTTCTTTTATTTAATTATTTTTATTATTATTTTTTTGTTTAGGCAAAAGAAATAGAATGGATGATGCATTAGGCACAAAGGAAATGAAAATGATATGCTTTGTTATGTAAAATAAAAATGCTTTGTACTATGATTTGGACCTTACATCATTTTTCTAACATTTTCTTTTAGGGAGAATCAGGTCCACATAGTTCTGATTATAGATGCAACAAAACTAAATACAGACATCAATTTCAGACAAGGTATCTTTTAAGCTGACCCCGGTTACAAGGGTTAGAGAACTCGTTTCTGTCCACGTTCATGAGGATAGCGCCTCCGCTGGATAGGATCTTTTTGAGCACGTACGGTCCAGCCCAATTTGGTCTGAACTTTCCTCTTGGGTCGTGCACAGGAGCTCAGATCTCTTTCAAGACCAGGTTTCCCTCTTGCAAACCCCTGTCTTTTACCTTTTTATTGAAATGTCTGGCGAGTTTCTATTGATAACCCTGAATTCTATGCATTGCATCCATTCTCTTCTCATCTGTGGCATTCAACTAGTCATGATAGCCTCTAATCCATTCAGCTTCACTTAGCTGGCTTTATCTCATCACCCTAGCTGAGCGGATTTGCATTTCAATACGAAGGACGACCTCGATTCCTTAAAGCAAGGCATATGGGGTTACCCCCGTGGGAGTACGGACTGTGGTTCTGTACCCCCATAGGGCAGCAGGTAGATGCTCATACCAGTCTTTGTACTTCACAATGGTCTTCTGTAGAATGGTCTTGATGGTCTTATTGGCAGCTTCAACTGCCCCATTAGTCTGTGGCCGATAGGGAGAGGAGAGGTGATGCTGGATTCCTTCTTTTTGGAGCAGTCGGACTACTTCTTTCTGAAAATGGGAACCATTATCAGTGATTATCTCGAAGGGGGTTCTGAATCGATAAAGGATATTGGTTCGAATGAAATGGGCCACCTTCTTAGAGTTCAAGACCTGATATGGTGCTGCTTCAATCCATTTTGTGAAGTAGTCCACAGCCACCATAATGTAATCATGACCACTGGAGGACTTCAGGGAGATTCTTTCGATGACATCTATGCCCCAGGTGACTAAAGGCCATAGTGTCGCTATGGGATTCAGTGGCACAGAAGGCCGATGTTGTAGCTTGGCAAAGATTTGACACTTATGACATTTTTGCACATACTTTGCATAGTCCTTATTCATGGTTAGCCAGAAATAACCTAGATTCATGATTTTTTAAGCCAAAGCAATGTCGTTTATGTACGGGCCCCCTTTTCTACCATGGACCCACTCCATAATCTGTTGGGCTTCTTCTTCAGTCACACATCTCAGATGGATGTTGTCCCAGGCTCTTTTGTATAGAACGTCCCCATTGGGTATAAAGTTAGCAGCTAACTGCCTCAGGGTCCTTCGATCTGCTTTGGAGCCCCCTTCTGGATATTTGTCATTCTGAATATAGTTGAGGATATCCCAAAAACAAGGTTTGGCATCGGCTAGTTGAAGACTCATACACATGGCGTAATACCCAAGCTGCCTCTTTAGTTCAATGACAATAGGTTTGTGTATTTCATTTTCACTCATATCTATCATTGAGGCTAAAATGGCTAGGGCATCGGCGAACTGGTTCTTTGCCCTTGGCAGGTAGTGAAAGGAAAGTTCCTGAAAACTTTCTGCTAAATCATTCAGGCGTTGATGGTAAGGAACCAAATGCTTTTCTTTTATCTTCCACTTGCTAAGGGCTTGGGAGACAATCAGGTTTGAGTCGCCGTAGACTTCGAGGTGATCTATTCTCATGTTGATAGCCGCCTCTAAGCCAGCTATGCACGCTTCATATTCAGCCTCATTATTGGTCACTTCGAAGACTAGCTTGATTGCCATGGGCAAGTGATCTCCCTTTAGGGTGACAAGAACTATTTCAGCTCCATAACCCCTGCTGTTAGATGCACCATTGAAGAATAGCTTCCATACCTCAGGGTCTATGGTCAGGATATCCTCATCTGGGAATTCAGGTTCAAAGGGTTTACCACCTATAGGGGCTGCAGCCAACTGGTCAACGATTATGCTTCTTTTTACTGCTTTTCTCGGAACATATTTTAGGTTGAATGCCGCAAGTACTGCCATTCATCGTGCCATTTTCCTGTCAAGAACTGGCTTCTCCATAAGGAATTTCAAAGGGCTCTTGTCAGCTAGCACATGGGTTGTGTATGAGCATAGGTAATGCTGGAGTTTGTGGCATACCCACACCAAAGCCAAACATAGTTGCTCAATCTGATTATAGTTAAGCTCATGAGCCAACATACATTTGCTTAGGTAATAAATGGCATTTTCTTTGTAAGAGTCTGAGGCATTCTGAGCTAACATTGCACATATAACTTCTGAAGTAACAGATAAATAAAGCAATAATGGCTGACCTGGTCTCGGAGGCTGTAGCACATGTGGGTTCAGCAGATACTCCTTGATTCTGTCAAAGGCTTTTTGGCATTCCTCGTTCCACTGCTTAGAGGCTCCTTTTCTCAGTAACTTGAAAATCGGTCCACAAACATCTGCTAGTTGTGTAATGAAACGACTGATGTACTATAGGCGACCTAGAAAACCTCTGATCTTCTTCTCAGTTTTAGGAGGTGGCATTTCTATGATTGCCTTTGACTTGGCAGGATCCACTTCTATACCCTGCTAGCTAACTAAATGTCTGAGGGAAACACCTGAGGAGGCACCGAAAACACATTTGGCTGGGTTCAACTTGAAATTGTACTGTCTGAGTCTCAAGAAAAATCTTTCCAAGGCTTATAGATGTTCTTCAGGGGTCTCAGATTTTATCACCATGTCATCTACATATACTTCGACATCTTTATGTATCATGTCATGGAAGATAGTAGTTGTCATCCTCTAATATGTTTCCCGAACGTTCTTTAGACCAAAAGGCATGACCCGATAACAGTAGGTGCCCCATTCTATTATGAAAGATGTCTTTTCATTGTTAGGAGGATATACTTGGACTTGATTGTATCTCGCATAGAGATTGGTCAAGGAGACCACTGATGCACCTGCCATACGGTCTACTAACAAGTCAATGTGAGGCAAAGGAAAGTCATCTTTCAGGTAAGCCTTGTTGAGATCCTTGTAGTCAACACATATGCGAACTTTTTCATCTCTCTTAGGGACAGGCATTAGGTTGGCTAGCCACGAAGGGTAAGTGATTGGTTCGATGAACTAATTGTCTAACAGCTTGGTTACTTCTTCTTTGATCTTCAAAGACCATTATGCCTTCATTCTGCGCAGCTTCTACTTAACAGGCTTCACGTGTTCGTAGGTCGGGATCTTGTGAACTGCAATGCTTGGATCTATCCCCACCATATCCTTGGGTTCCCATGCAAAATAGTCTAAGAACTGAAGAACTTTTTTGACCAATGCCTGTGTATCATGATATGCAAATGTAATGTATGTGATTTTGGATTTTTCCTCTGTGCCATAATTGATAGATTCTTTGCCTTTTTCATTTTTTATTTTCTTTTTTTAGATGTCTCATTTAATGATAAATCAGATGAAGTGGAGCATAGAGAGTCGAAAAAGTAGGCAAAAAGTCAAACTTTTTGTTTCTGATAAAGTTCCCATCATCATGTGTTACAGTAAAGGATAGGCCTACAGGGTGGGTTACAAAATTGGACTCGACAGACTCAACTTCAACATCAGATAGGACAGACTCAGATTCGGAGGACTCAGTTACAGACTTAAAGGTCTCGAATGGGGGCATGACAGGGCCGACGCTCTCCTCAAAATACTAGTTATTGGGTGGAGTTTGAAATGGGTGGATGAGCTTGGTGGAATCAGGTTTTTGGTGTTTGGTGATCATGTGGATGGATTCGAAGAGAGAGGGCTCCATGCTTGTTTCCCAATCCTCCTCCAGTAAATAGACTGGCTCGCATTCTTCTAGGCTGAGCCTGACATCAAAGAAAATTCTAAAACCAGGGATTAGTTTTTCAGAAATAAGGCAATACCAAGGCTTTGGAAAAGCACAATAGGAGAAATCTTCACCCTCTTTCACAAAATACCCATTCAGGGTTTTAAAGTATGGGCGCATAGGCCAATCATAGGTCTCACCTCGCCTTTTGGCGTTAGCTCTCAACTTAGCTCTCCCTTCCAGTTCCATCATGTCCTATGATATGGCCTTGTAGCCTAAGCCGAATGGAGCAGTTGTAGTAGGGTACTCTGGAAACTGAGCTATCCTTTACTGGTTCTTTCCCAGACCTAAACCTAGAAAATAGTCCATTTTTCTCATCATGTTAGCCACAGCCACATTTCCATATGGGTTAAAATCAAAATAAATGAATTATTTACCTTCCCCTTGGATGAATTGGATAATGTCAAAGAAGAAGCCTGATAGAGGAACACTGGAGGGTTCAGGGTTGATTTCCAAAACAGGAATAGAGCTTGGATGGTCATTCTTCCCATGTGCATCAGCTTTGATCGTAATGATATTTGCACCATGGGGAAATTTTAATTTCTGGTGAAGAGAGGAAGGAACCACCTTGACTTGATGGATCCACGGTCTTCCCAGAAATAGATTGAAATAGGCCGGGACATCGATTACTTGGAAGGAGATCGGCATAGTGACGGGTCCAATGGTCACATTAAAGGTAGCAACACCTAAAACCTCCCTCTTGGTGTGTTATCATAAGCTCGCACGACCTAATTAGACATAGTGAAATCCGTCGCCTCTAATCCTAGGCAGCTGGCTACTTTCAGTGGGCATACGTTCAGAGCAGACTCGTTATCCACTAGCACCATGGGCACAGTTTTTCCCCGAGTCATTACAGTAATATACAGAGCTTGGTTGTGGTTTTTCCCACCTTGCAGGATGTCCTAGTCGCTGAAAGATATAGACATTGTCTTAGTAGTACTCGTTAAAGAAGCCACAAGCATTTCAGGTGTGATGTCAGTTGGAGCCTGGCACTGGTTCAAAGCCTTGCAAAGAGCTTGGAGATGAGGGTACGAGGACTGAATAAGGCTCCAAATGGAGATGTTTGCTTGGGTCTTCTTTAACTGCTTTAGGACGGAATCTTCTTCAGGCTCTTGGTGGGGTTTCAGCTTTTCTACTAGAGGAGGAACTGTATGGCTGACTGAGGTAGTTTCTTTTGGTGCAGTGGGATAAGTTGGTGGTGGAAGGACTCTCCAGCTCTTGTTAATTGTGTCGATTTCATCCATGAAATCATTTAGATCTAGGACACAGCAGTAAATCAGAGTGGGATGGATCATAGAGACAGGGTCAGATTCCTGTTTATCAGAGGTGATAAAATTGACATTTCCTTGGTGTCTAGGAAGAGGATTAGTGGTGATGTTAGGCTTGGTTTTGGGAGTGATAATGTCTCTACTATCAACCAGATCTTGAATCCTGTGCCTTAAAGCCTTGTAGTCATCAGTTTTATGCCCCAGCCCTTAATGGTAGTCACAGTGCTCGTTAGCATTATAGTCCCTAGGCAAAGGGTTTGGTGGTGCTCTTGGCTCTAAGGGTTTTACAAGATGGGCTCCCAAGGCTTTCTTGAAAATAGTGCTTAGGGGCATGCCTAGCTCAGAGAAGGTTCTTCTTGATTCCAACCTCATCGGCTGATGATAGGAGACAGTATTTACCTCTCCCCCTTTTTGGTTGGCCGACTGAGTGGTGTTAGAAGTGTAGTTAGTGTTCCTATAGTACCTCGAGTTCGAGGACTCATCCTTGACTTGCCCAGATTGAATCAAATCCTCAATCTTGGAGGCAGTGGCGATAAGAGCTTTGAAGTCCAGGAGGTACTGGGTTTTTAGATGGACTTGGTACTGATGGAGGAGATTTTTGACGATAATGTCAATCTGCTCTTCTTCCAAGGGGCGGTTCACCTTGTAAGGAATGCGGTGAAGGACTCCCCTAATCTTTGCTTGGTTGTCTCTAGATCTCGACGGGTGACATCCACCTCGATGTTGTAGTGGTATTGTTTGACAAATGCATTGCAAATGTAATCCCAACTTTTCTTGTGGTTTTGATTGAGATCTAGTAACCATTTCACAGCAGCTCCGGTTAAGGATTGTTGGAATAACTAAGCAAGGAGCTCATCATCCACCCCAAATGGTCTCATAGCACCCACATACATTTTTAGGCGAGTCTTCAGGCATATGGTTCCATTGAACTTGTCCATGAACGACATTTTAAACTTGGGCAGAACCCTTGCATTCGGGAAGAGAGCCAGAGAATCGACATCTATCATGTCTTCATGTTTCTTGATGTTTTTAAGGGTCCTCTCCATAGCCTCAAATTTTTCCATCAATTTCTTAGCTTTTGGGAAGCTAGAGAAGTCCCCACTTTGAAAAAGATTCGTGGTGGGGGATGGAACAGTGGCATTTAAGTCCAAAGGTTGAGAAGTGGGAGTATCAGGAGCTTTCCCCTTATCAGTCAGATCAATAACGGGAAGGGGAGTGAAAGTAGGAGCGTAACTTGTACCAACCTCAGTGGAAGTGGGATCTGTACGCAGAGGAGCAGTGGTGGTATTGGTCATTTCCCTAACTTGGTTAAGGATGGACTGATGCTGGGTGTTGAGGTCATTTGTAAAGTTGGCAGATTAGGTGGTGAGAGCATTGGTGAAGGTGTCTGCTTGTATTTTAAGGGCGGTGGTAAGCGTGTTTTGGAAGGATTCCTCTTGCTTCTTAAGGAGACTGGCAAAAAAGGCGTTCATAGCATCCTGGTCAAAGGTATTGGCTATTTATACCTTCAAGAGAAAGGAAAAGAAAGGGTAAGAATTTACACTGAAAAAGGACAGACTGCTGCAATGGTACATCGGGAAAAGGATTCCCTTCACCGGGTTTATTGGTTAGGTAATTTTGGGTGACGGACCACCAGTTTTTGATTTACGGAGTTAGAAGACTCTATTCTCGAGTTTCTTATGCATGTATGCATGTCAATGGCATGATGCATGTCACAAGAGTTTCATGGTATATGTACAAGCTTTTATTTATTACGGTTCACGGAACCTAAGGTCAAAGGCTAAGGAAACTATATGCATAAAGGTAAAGGGTAGATTGGTTTAAGGGTCCCCATCCCACTAGAGCATCGATATACCTAACCACATGTGAGTCAAAAAGACTCGCGTGGGTCCAACAGTATGGATTGCTCGTTACACCACCGAAATGATCGGGGATTCGTCGCGGGGTGGAATGCTTTCGCTATCTCCCAACATACTCAAAGAGAGTTGTCGAGCCAATGCTACTCACCATCTAAAAGTTTTCCTAAATCTAGGTTTAGGCAAGGAGCCTTTATTATGCAAAATGATGCATGAAAGTCAAATTAAACTCAAGTGATAAATGGAGATTATTTTGCAAAAAATCCCAACCAAATAGTAATCCTCTTATTTTTGTTTTTTCTTTTATTAAAAAGGGTGGCAACTAGTCCCCAATGGAGTAGCCAACTGTGAGGCCTCGCCCGAATACCCCTCCCCTCGCTCGGGAATGATGCCTTAAGGAAAGGCTAAGCAATTTTTAAGGGAGGTTAGGTACGAGTTTCGGTGCTCACGATTGGAAGCGACTATCGCCTCATAAAATTGATTTGATTTTTGAAAAGAATTCGGGAGTCGCCACCCTAATTTATTTAAATGGAAAAATTAAGGAAAAACCCAATTTGACTCCAATTTATTAATTTTTGATTAATTTACCCAAGGATAAAAGTCACTAGTCCTTGAATCAAGTTGAGCTCAGGGATTAGATTTTTGGTTTTAAATAGTCTCAATTTGACTCTTAAGTTTGATTTGACTTGAAAATTAATTTCATGGATGACAAGTAATTAATAAATATTATAAAATGCATGATCATGACATATTTATGGAATATATGAGAAAATGAAGAGCAAGTATTTAAACATCCACAAGTAAAGGAGAGTATTTTCTCTAACCCTTATGGGTATTAGGGAAATCACAAAAATCGCTTCTTTACTCCAAAACAATTAATTTAACTAATACTATTAATTAAAATTTACAATGTATAATGGAAAAAAAAAAAAAGGG
>CATKHJ010267590.1:0-19658 GCA_949750685.1 Vernicia montana | reverse complement strand
CATGCAAAAATGTTGATTTGACCCTTCAATCTCACAAGTAATTAATTAATGATGTGATTGATTGGTAAAATGGGGTTCACCAAATTTGTTGCCAAGATTAACACGAATGCTCTATACCACTAGAAAGTTCTAGAAAGGTCGGCATTTGTAAAACAAAAATGAGTCATTGAGAGATTTTCTTTTGATTGAAATTTCAATTCATAAGATAAGCATAGCCCAACAGAGTTTGGAAATAACCCAAGTTCAGCTATTACGCATAAGCCCAGCCTAAACTACAAAATTATAATATTTGTTAGAATTTGTTTTTTTTTTTTTAAATATCATTTTAAATATAATTGAAAATTTACTTTCAATTATTTAATTAATTAAGATATAATTTTAATATATCTCCTCTTGTCTTTTGATAAGTTTTCTCTATATTGTATTTTGACAAGTTTTATGTTTTTTCTGAAATTTTTTACATTTTTTCTCAGAGTCTGTTTGGTTGTATATCCTAACAATGGAGCCAAACGTTAGGGGCAGAGTCTAGAAGATCTTTATGCTAAGATTTCAATTGCGGATGAGGAAGGAGGTCTGGAGAAGGATGGGCCAAATGTGGGACATTTGAACTCAGATCCCAGATTGTGTCTAAGGGGGCGGTTTCTTATGGATCGAAGTATCAATTTTGTAGCCATGCATAATACAATGGTCTCGATTTGGAGACTTCTAAAAGGGATTTGTATTAGAGAGTTAAGCCCCATATAATTTTTATTTCAGTTCTTCTATGAACTGGATATTTAAAGAGTGATTCAGCAAGGACCATGGACGTTTGATTAACATTTGCTTAAAAGGTTGGATGTCAATGAACAGCCTATGAAAGCACCTTTGTTTCTGATGAATATTTGGGTGCAAGTTTTTGACCTCCATGTGGGGTTTATGTTTGAGAAAATTGGTGTGCTTATTGGAAATTACATTGGTAATTTTTTGGAATCATATGCGAATAACTTCTCGAGAAGATATATGCGAATACGTGTATCCATGGATGTTAGGTCTCCCATTAAGCGTCGTATGAAGCTGAAAAAGAGTGGAGGGGAGTGATTTTGGGTGAACTTTAAGTATGAGCGCTTGCCCACCTTCTGCTTTTTTTGTGACATTCTTAGCCATTCAAATCGTTTCTGTGAAAAATTATATGATAAACATGTTGATAAGCAGGACTACCTTTATGGTTCATGGCTTATAGTTGACATGAGAAAGACCTCGGGGCTAGGTGGTGAAAGGTGGTTGCGAACGACTCCAATGGAGATGGGTGGCACAGCGGAGACTGGCGTTGACTCTATGGCGGTGGATAGGGCAGAGCATGAGATTGGAAAGGCAGCTTATGGAAAGAAAGGAAAGGGTAACGAAATTAGTGGCACAAATGGGGCTTCCAGTAGTAAGTCGCTAAAATTGTGTTTCTTATGGAAACCATGTGTAAGAAGGAACGTATTGAGTGGATTAAAAATTATGTGGACTTTCAAGGCTATTTTGTGGTTGAAAGCCAGGTGTCACGGGCTTGTTGTTTTCACCCAAACTTGCGCAACCCGTGCGGCACTAGCTTTTGCTTCCCTCAAGCTTGCTAGTCAGCCTTCCCAATAATTTTGCCTAGTAACTTAGGCAATTGGCAGCGGAAATTAACAAAGGAATAAGCAAAGAACACAATAAGGAATGCTTAGAAAGAATGCTTGTATTACCACACAAAGGCTTTACAAGTATACAAGATTAGTGGCTTGTTGGAAGGTTTCTATCTATGGATTCTAGATTTTCTAGATGATTACAAATGAGGAGCTTGGCCTATTTATAGCCAACTCCAGCTCCCTACTATTCCCACCTCCTCAAATGGACGGTTGGGATTTGCCTAATCCAACGGTGGATAATGGTTGGCCTAGAAACTTCTAGGAGGTTACATGTGCTAGGCCATTCCACCATTTTCTAGAGATTTCTACACTAATCTGCACAATTCTGCACAATTCCACCGACTTAACCTCCCTTTGGATCCCTTTCCCGCCAACTGAACTCCCTTGAGTTGGCTTGCTGGCTGCCAATGCCATCTGCGGCAGCGCAATCAGAATTGGCCCGCTGCCCTGCACTACGGGCCCGTTGTGGGGCTGTTTAGCCAATTCTCCCAATTGGCTCGTGCGTTTTGCCTCAAATTTGGTGGAGGACCCCTACAACACTAAATATGACCCCATATAAAATTTCAGCCCAATCCGAGTTCGGGTGATGAGGTTAAGGGGTACTCTCCTCCTCGATACTTAGTGTTTCTCCTCCTCGCACAGCCCACTTTTTACATTTTGTATCCTTAGGGGAGGGCTATCTTCGGCGGAATGTGACATTCTCCCCCACCTATAGGGGCATCGTCCTCGATGCCATGGCCACCCTATAGGCTCGGTTGGCATCTTGGACATTCCTTGAATCACCGGTTGGCCTACAACTCGCAATTCTCCCCCGTTGGCCTGCCAGATTGGCCTGTTGCCTGTGCGAGTTGGCCTGTTTGTCTATAATCACCGTTCCATCAGCATGCCAATCCTTTGGCTTCTTCCCCAAGTGCTAATGCATGCCCACGGTTGCCGTGCATGATTGCCCCCAGCTTGAAATCACATTGCCCTTCCCATAGGGCTTCGATTGGCTGGCCTACTGCCCCTTGTGGCGCATGACTTTCAGCGTTGTCCCATCCTTGTAGGCCTGATTCCCTACCACCTTGACAATGGGAATTGGCCTATCAAGCTTCGAAATTTTGCCCCGAAGCTAGCCTTGGGGTTGGCTATACTGGCCTTGCCTCACCAGCACCGTGTCCCCTGCACGAAGTCCCCTTGGCCGTTGCTTGGCAGCTACACGCTTCCTCGTGCGCTGATTAGCCTTGTCCAAGCATTTGCGCCTATTGCCAGCCCCAACTTGCCTACCGTTGGCAAGTTTGCGCGCTGCGGGCCTACTCCCCTCGTAGCCCCTTGTGCTAACACCATTGGCGCGCGGCTGTTGCCCCTTGCATCGCCAACTTCCCCCAGTTGGCCTGCCGCACTCCCTTGCGCTGGGATGCCTCACTTTCTCCCCCGCATTGCCCCTTTTGGCAGCGTGATTGGCATCCGTTGGCACGTTGGTTGGCCTGGTGTTGTCTCCCCGCACCAACACCAGCTCGCCCATTCCAACCTTGTTTCCCCCAATATTGGCTGGTTAGCATTTGGGAACCCACATCCACCTACGCCCCGTTGTAGGCGGTTCCCTTGCGTGGATGGCTTCTACCCCTGCACCATCCATAGGCAACTTCGAAGATGGCTTGGGCACCTTTGCCCCCGTAGGCGTCTTGTCCTCCATGGACAAATGCAAGGATGATAGGGTCAGTATTCCCACTCGCCTATCATCGCCCCCGATTTCCCGCTTGATGGGCACCGTAATTGGCACACCATTGTTTTGCATGAAGCACATGGTGTTGGTGTATGGAACCACGACTGCCTTCACCATGCTTAAGAAATCTATGCCCAAATAAAATTTATGTTCATCCATTGGGGCAATGGTAATGTCTACCGTACCTTGCCATTAGCCAATGTTGATGCTAATCCCCCGCGCTCGGCCCACGATTGGCACACGCTTTGCGTTGACGCCTTTGACGTAGCCCCGCTCCTTGGAGTACTTCAGCCTAATCTCCTCCGCTAATTCTTTTTCCATGTATATGGTGTCCGCTCCCGTATCCACCATGGCAGGCACAATTTTGCCCCCGATATCGGTCTCCACATACATTCGACCTTGGGGCTGCACATCCTTCCCTTGGATGGCATTGATGATTTGTAGAGAAGCAAGTCTTCCCTCGTCCTACCTCTCTTCACACACCAAGGCAGCAAGCTTCCCCCGCTTTGGGCACTCCATAGCCCGATGCGGTCCCTCACATAGGAAGCACGAGATCTTCCTAGGAGAATCCCCCTTCTCCTCCACCTTGCCCTTGCCCCGGTCCATCCCCCTAGACTGATAGCGCTCTACGGAAGACTTCCCCTTGTCTCCCCCACCTTTGACGTTATCGGGCTGTCTCCCCTTGGACTTGGTGGGATCTCGCCGTTGAAACTCTATCAACGATTCGGCTGCTGCCATTGCGCTGGCAAGGTTCTGCACGCCTCGCCGTTGTAGCTCCATTTTGGCCCAGTCCCGTAGGCCATCAAGGAAGCAGAAGAGAGCATCCTTGTCCCCCATGTCTGGAATCTCCAACAACAGCTCCGAAAATTCCTTCACATATTCTCGGATTTGGCCCTCTTGATGTTGGAGGCGACGAAGCTTGCCCCGCGCTTCGTGCTCGGCATTATCCGGATAGAACTGCTTCTTCAGCTCCTTAATAAACACATCCCATGTGTTTATCGTTGCTAGACCCTTCCGCACGTCGTCGCACCTACGACGCCACCAAACAGTAGCCACATCGGAGAGATACAAGGGAATTGTGCGCAATTTCCCTTGATCATCCATAATGCCCACCGCATCAAAGTATCTCTCCATCTTGTATATGAAATTATCAATCTCCCTAGCATTCCTTGCCCCGCTGTAGGCGTCGGGCTTGGGGACATCTATTTTTGGTGCGAATGAAAATGAAGAGGAGGATGAGGAGCTACGACTTACCAATGTCGTCTTGACCCATTTAAGCTCCTTATCCACTCTTTCAAACGTCTCGCGGAGGGCCTTGAACGAAACCTCAAGGGCAGAATCCTTCGAAGACAAATCCTCCACAACTGCATTGAGGGCTCCTTGCATCTCCTCCCGCAGCTCCGCAACATCCCCCTTGGACTGGAGCTGATCGATGCGTTGGTCCATGTCCTCACACTTGCCCGTCAAGTTGGACATAGAGGCCTCCAACCTGGCCAGCCGCTCCTCCCATGCAGCGTGCTTGTCCCTCGATTTCTCCCTTGTTGGCCTGCCACCCGCAGGCTGTGGTGTTCCAGTAGGCAGATTACCAGAACCATTTGCGGCCATACTCCTGCGTGACTTTGCTTTATATTTCCCCACTGCTATACACAAGCAAATTGGCCCGATGCCTCAATTGACGCTCTGATACCACTTGTCACGGGCTTGTAGTTTTCACCCAAACTTGCGCAACCCGTGCGGCACTAGCTTTGCTTCCCTTAAGCTTGCTAGTCAGCCTTCCCAAAACTTTTGCCTATTAACTTAGGCAGTTGGCAGCGGAAATGAACAAATGAATAAGCAAAGAACACAATGAAGAATGCCTAGAAAGAATACTTGTAAAGCCTTAGTGTGGTAATACAAGCATTCTTTCTAGGCATTTCTCATTGTGTTATTTGCTTATTCATATGTTCATTTCCGCTGCCAACTGCCTAAGTTAATAGGCAAAAAGTCTTGGGAAGGCTGACTAGCAAGCTTAAGGGAAGCAAAGCTAGTGCCGCACGGATTGCGCAAGTTTGGGTGAAAACTACAAGCCCGTGACACAGGGACATAGAGGTGGTTTAGCAATGTTGTGGAAAGAGCAGCATATGGTGAAAGTCATGGATTCTTCTCTGAATTATATTGATGTAGTGGTAGATGCTGAGGGTACGGGCAAGTGGAGATTCACTGGTTTATTATGGGTTTCCTGAGCAGCACCGTCTCAAGGATTCCTGGGACTTGCTCACCTTTTTGTGTGGTCAGTATAGTGACTCATGGTGCTATGTTGGGGATTTTAACGATATTTTATCCCCTTTGGACAAGTGAGGTCGAACTCCTCATCCTAGGTGTTTGATTAATAGTTTTAATGAAGCGATTGAGGATTGTGGACTTCATGACTTGGGTTTGGTAGGGTATCCGTTCACCTGGGAAAGGGGGAGGGGTACAGCAAGGTGGGTTGAAGAAAGACTGGATATGGGTTTTGGTAATGCTGAATGGTGTCATCAATTTAAGGAAGCAAAATTGTTTAATCTGGTTGCGACTAGCTCCGACCATTCCCCTTTATTCCTTCAAATTGTTAAACGGATGTATGTACAAAAAATCCTTAGGTTCTGTTTTGAGAACTCATGGCTTAAAAAGCCGTTGTGCAGTTCAATTGTGGAGAGCAGTTGGAATCAGAGCATTGCTAAGCCGATTTGTGTACGGTTGGATAAATGTGGTCAAGACCTTTCCAAGCGGGGTAAGAGTTTGACTAAGGAGTTTAAAACTCGAATTGGTAAATGTGAAGCTTTGATGCGATCTCTTCAAGCTAAGAGGGATACTATATCTGTTTTGCAATTCAAATTAGCCCAAAAGGAGTTTTTATCGGTTCTCAAATAACAAAAAGATTTATGGCATCAGAAAGCAAAGCAATTCTAGCTCTTACATGGGGATAAAAACTCAAAATATTTTCATGTTATTGCATCAATTCGCAAGAAGCAAAAATCTTTTCATCAGTTGAGGGAAGAACATTAGACATGGTATGATTGGGATAATGGCCTTGATAATCTTATTTTTTATTATTTTTCCTCTATGTTTTCTTCTTGTGGTTTAGGGAGCAGTGAAGTTGTAGACTCTATTGAACCATGAATCAATGATGAGCATAATCAAGAATTGATGGCGAATTTCTCTAGGGATGAAGTTAGAGCAACTATCTTTTCCATGCATCCAGATAAGTCCCCTGGGCTGGACGGTATAAACCCAGCTTTCTTCCAACGTTTTTGGCATGTGGTGGGTGAAGACGTAACAAAGGCTTGTTTGGATATCATTTGAAGCAAAAATTTGCCTCAAGGTCTCAATGATACTACAATTGTCCTCATTCCCAAAAAAGACAATCCAAAACTGATTACTGACTTAAGGCCTATATCATTATGCAATGTCCTGTACAAGATTGTTGCTAAAATGTTAGCAAATCGATTGAAGAGGATCATGTCTAGTATTGTATCGAACACTCAAAGTGCCTTTGTTCCAGGTAGGTTGATTACTGATAACATTTTAGTTGCTTTTGAAGTTTGTCATTTTTTGAAGCATAAAACCTAGAGTAAGGAAAGATATGCCATGCTTAAAATTGATATGAACAAGGCGTATGATTAGATAAAGTGGGTGTTTTTAAAGGACGTTATGGCTCGAATGGGGTTTGCGCAAGGATGGATTTATCTTATTTGGATGTGTATTAGCTCGGTTCAGTATAATGTAGCAGAGGAGGGGAGGTTGATTGGTCCTGTAATTTCAAAAAGAGGTCTACGTCAAGGCGATCCTCTATCGTCCTATCTATTCATCATATATGCGAAAGGGTTGACTTCTTTGCTTAGAAAATACGAGGCCTCGGGTTTGATTCGTGGTTGTTCAGTTGCAAGGGGAGCCCCGGTGGTATCTCATCTGTTATTCGCAGATGACAATTTCTTGTTTTTCATGTCTAATTTGGAGGAAAGTATAAGGGTGAAGGAATGTCTTAAGCTTTATGAGAATACTTCGAGCAGGTAATTAACTATCAGAAGTCATCAATTTCGTTCAGTTCAAACACACTGTTGGGTAGAAAAAATGCAACTTGTCTGGCTTTGGATGTGCGAGAAACAGAGTACTAGGAGAAATACTTGGGCCTCCCTTCGTTGGTTGGAAGGAACAAAAGAGATATATTTGCTTTTATTAAGGATAGAGTCGGCAAAAGGATATCTGGTTGGCAGAATAAGTTTTTGTCTAAGGCTGGAAAAGAGTTATGCTGAAAATTGTGGCTCAGACAGTTCCCACCTCTGCCATGAGCGTGTTTTTATTGCCAAAGACGTTGTGCGAGGATATTGAAAGAGCAATGAATGTATTTTGATGGGGGTAAGCATAAAGATAATGGAAGGGGAATTCACTGGATGATTTGGAGTCGGATGTGCTATAGTAAGAATGTGGGGGGGATTGGGTTTTCGAAAGATTCATGAGTTTAATGTGGCTCTTTTGGGTAAACAGTATTGGCGTTTGTTGACAAAGCCTGAGTCTCTTATTGCAAGGATCTTTAAGGCAAGGTATTTTCCCCTTTATACTTTTCTTGAAGCTCAAATTGGAAATAATCCAAGTTTCGTTTGGCGTAATTTGATGGCAGCCCACTCTCTTATAAAGTATGGTGTTCGTAGGAGGATTGGAGATGGGCATTTGACGCTAATATGGGGTGACCCACGGTTACTAGATGATTTGATGCCTTTTGTGAATTTTGTTAGGAGTGTAGGTTTGGAATTTGCTACGGTGGATTTGTTGATGTGTACGAATCAAAGATGCTAGGATGAAGATGTGATTCGAGATATTCTTGATCCTAATGATGCGGCTGAGGTTTTGAGTATTCCTCCTAGCTTTCGTAATGTTTCAGACATATGGTATTGGAATTGGGACAAGAAGGGGGAGTATTCAGTGCAGAGTGGCTATAAATGTCTAATGTAGGGGCGAAGCTAGAACTCTAAAAGAGGGGGTCAAAACAAATTTTGGAAAGTTGGTGATACTAAAAAAAAAAAATCCAAAGTGACTAGATTAAGTCTATTGGTTTTAAGCAAGTCCAGTTCGAAAGTGACGCTTTACAAGTTGTCCAGGCTATGAATTTAGTTGTTGTGGATAACTCCATTTTGGGTTTGATTATTGAAGATTGTAAGGTTTTTCTAAATGAGATAGAAGGTAGTTCAATCTCTTATGTACCTAGATCAGCAAATCAGATTGCTCACTCTTTAGCAAGAGTAGTTGTTTCTTTGTCTGATAATCAAGAATTGTTCAATAACCCCTGCTTTTATTTGTAATGTCCTGTTAGCTGATATGCAATAAAACTCTAATTTTCAGCTTCAAAAGAAAATATAATTGAAAATTTATTTAATTACTTTAAGTTTTTTTATTATTAAAACATATAAAATTCACTTAAAAATAAATTTTATTGACTTTTAATTTATTTCTATTTATAATATAGTATTATTTTTATCAATAATAGTTGGAATAATAATGTCAAAAAGACTGTTAATTGGTAATTATAAATTATTATTTGCACCAAGAAGAAAATACTTTTAAGACATGGGCCCATAGTAAGTTGTCCGAGGCTCAATTAGGAGTGTTTCTGAGACCCAAAAAAATCTAACTAATTAACTTTAATTGAACAGATTGGTTAAAAGCCCATTACAAATTGAGAACCCAATTTGTCTGCCAGATTCTGCGAGTTTGAAACGAGAAGCATGAGAGAGAGAGAGACGGATCTAGGTCCTAAACTAAAGCAGGAAAACAGGAGTGTTTTACGGAGAAAAACCAGCAGTCAAAAAGTCTAAAGGAGGTTCACGTTCTTCACTTCTTGTTCAAAATTCAATACACCCGTTGGGTTTGACCATTCAAAATGTCCATCATTCACAGATTTTTCTCCACTACTTCTACAATTGCCCCGCCATTGATTGGAGGATTGTTGGGGAGAATAAGGAAAAAAAAAATCCATAAATAAGAATTTTTTGAAAAAAAAAAATTTAATCATCTAAAACGACTTGAATTTAAGATATTGTCCAAATTGAGATATACACTTAGAATAAATCTGCATATGCATAAACATAAAGAAAGATGTTTGCTATGCATTAAAAGAGAATTTTGCTATCTTTATTGCCTGCCTTTCAGAAAACCAGGTACAGGAAATGATAAAAGCTTGGACGGGATGTAATACGAATACCCTCTCACTTCTCGGGTCAGATTTGAGATTAACTTTTTTTTTTTGAATAAAATGATATTAATTATCTTTAATTAATGTTCCAGTAATTTTTTTTTTTTTTAAATGGTAAGCTAGTGGCTTGAATAGCTTTTAATGGGCATACAATTTTAGGACACTTAATGCCTCCTCTTCTTGCTCTATTTAATGTGCTAGTGTTTCAAAGTAGTTGAAAATTTGACTCGCTTTGTATCTCTCTACTACTCCCTGGCTTTATTTCTTCTCTTAAGGGGCAACATCAAAGACCATAAGGCCAAACCAACCTTTTTTTACTCGACTCATCATTGTGCTTTTGACTAAAGACCAAAACCTTACTATCAAAATGCTCCAATCCTTAACGGCATCTCAATTTTAATTTCTTGTAGGCAGCAGTTTACAGTTCAAACTCATTGATTCTGAATTCAACTCGACTATTACAGATAAGAGGAACCTTTTAACAAATAGAAGATAACTATCAATTAAAATTAAAACTCCTTGTTTAAATCCCGATTTTAAGTAGATTATGTGACCCAAAAATGAAAAAATAAAAGCAAATTAATAAAAACAAATAACGAAGTTACAAATAATTAGATTTTTTTTTTTTTAATTTACTTTGAACAGTAGTTTGGCAGTTAGAGATTCTGCCCATCTATCTCCTTCCAATTAAGAAAATTTACAAACCAATTCAGCCACCTAGATATTACTAAGTTCTAACTCCTCGTTTCCTAAATCCTATTCTTTTTTTTTATTATATTCTTCTCTCTATATTTTTCTCTCTTACGTTGACTCGAACATTAATCCTACACCAGCGTTCATGTTGTCCTGCATCACGGATTGGACGTGACGGTGCTCCCCCTCGTATGTTACAATCAACATCGCCGGATCGTCGTTGGCCCGTTCAACGTGCTTCCTCGCCGGACACCCTCTCACGGTACTACACTTATAGTATCCCCTGAAAAAATAAATCAAAGACTCAATTTTGCTGCTTGATTTCATTTAATTTTTAAGATCAACGCTTATAAATTGAATGATCAAGATAGTTACCTCGGGTAAGGTGATCCCTTGATTGGCTTTTGACCATATTTTCTCCAAGAGTACTCGTCCGGTGGAATATCGGCGATTTTCGAACTAATTGCCGGTACTCTAATTGTTTTCTTCAGCCGATTTTTCCTGAAATTAAGTACACAAACATAATTAATTATTAATCATTATTTCTCCAACACGTATTTATTTTTATTTAATAATAAAAATTATCTATTGTTTTTAATTTACATTCAACATTCATGCGCATATGTGCTATCGTGAGCCGACTTGTCAGCGGTCAAAGTTGAGAGGCCACATCCACAAAAGCATTTTGTATATATATTCACATGCCCCAAGTTAAAAAATTTTGATTAACCAGTCTATTGACTATACTCCATAATTAATTCGCGTTGAAAAATGTCATTTCGTCGAGTCACTGTCACGCGTGCTGTGTCCCCCAATAATATATGTATATACTGTTCAACGACCTAACTCGTTGACCCTATCTCTACAGCTCCAAATCAGTGCTAAACTCGCATCAAACTCGACCGAGTTAAGCCAAATCTAATATTTTTCTATTATTAACTGCAAGATCTATGCGTTTTGACTCTGGAGTTATGCGAGTTAACTCGCTCCAGTCAACTAAACTGGTACCAGTCAAAAGCTAAAAAAAGACTTTAGAGACATTGCTAAAGTACGCCGTAAGCGAAGATCACCACATACCTTCTCTTGGAGCAATGGCACTTGCCGCTGGCGGATCCGGAGAACTTTCCGGACATATCATCGGAATGATCATGCTCGTGGCATCTCTTCTTGTTGTAAGGCCCCGATGAGAGCGGGGGCTTTCCGCCGGAGACCGCAGGCGCCAAGAAGATCGAGGATCCTTGCTTCCCATTTGAAACGCTGCCTTCTCCAGTTATAGCCGAAGACATGAAAGATGAGCTCGAGCTAAAGCTCTCCTTATTGAACTCTAGCTCCGTGCTTTTACTATTAGAGCTAAATATGTTAGGTCTTGTGAAATCAAGAGTCAAACTCTGCGGCTGTGACTGGACAAAGCTCGCCGGAGCCGCAATGGAAACCTGAGGAGCTGTCACCGGATGGACGACCGGTGCCGAGTGTAAAGTAGCCGGAGCTGCGGGGTGAGTGGGAGTTAATGTCAAAGTTTGGGAGCGAGAGGCAGAACCGGATGGCGGCGAGGACAATGAAGGTGAGGAAGAAGAAGAAGGTTGAACCGGTCCGCGTCTGAACCGGGCGTGACCGGTCCGATTGAGAAGAGAGATGACTTTTTTGAACTTGGAGACGGTGAGGTCGGCGAGGTCCGTGCAATCCATTTGATTAGATTGGTGAGACATGAGGCGAATCAGGTTCTCCATACTCTTCAAACCTTGTGATGCAGCCTCCTGTATAGCCATCTGATCTTCCATTTTTGTGAAACTCATAAGCTCAACTGCCATTTTTCAAGACTTGGGAAAAATAAAACAGAGAGAAATCTCTAGAGGAAAAATATAAAAACTGTAACCGTAACCTCAACAAGCCATCAAAGGTTTTAGGTTAGAGAAGAAAGAAAGTAAGGCGGCGAAGAGAACAAGAGGAGATATTATAGAGGATGGGAGTTACCGGATGACCGGGTGAGAAATGAGACTGAAGTCAAAGAGACGTTATAATCCGACGGGTGAGATGAGTTTGAAAATTTCTATGGGTAGTAAAAGAAATGGAAGACCAAACAAAATTTATAAAAGAGTAGGTGGTGGGGGCCCATTTTGGAAAAATGATAATTGAAGTAGGCAGTTGGAGTCTGTGAAGTTAAAACCTGTTGTTTTGAATTTTTCGTGGTGAGAAAAAGTGTGTTTGACAGCAGGACTTTAAAGGTTTATTTGGAATTGCTGTGTGTGGCTAAAAAAAGAAAAAAAAAAAAAGTATTTTTTGAATTTTTTATTTAATTAATTAATTTTTATAATTTTTTATAAATTAATTTTGAAAAAAAATCAATTTATTTATTTTTTAAAAAAAAAAAACAGTTTTAAAAAATATTTAAAAAAAATTATTAAAAAGTGCCTTTTTAAAAAGCAATACCAAACGGCGCTAACAACAACTTGTGAAAGCTGAAAATGCTCTGTTTCGTTATGTTTGTATGTCTACATAGCTTTCTCTTGATTGAATTTCGGCATCTTTTAAGTGAATTGTAAAATCAGTTTAAAATACAATTATTGTGAAAAATAAAATTAAAAATAAAAATAAAAAGTTGAAGTGTATTTCTCCTTATAATTTTCTTATATATTAAAAATAATTATTTTAACATTATATATATATATATTGTGATTTAATTTTAAACTGAAAATTGTTAAGGGTAAGAAACTAATGTCTTTTGATAATGATAAAATGTTAAAGCATTTCATTTTGAATTAATTACTTTCACAAATTCTTAAAGTAAAATAAATTAAATTGTTTTTTACAGCAAAAATTTAATATTGGAAATTTAACAAGTTGGTCTAACACACGTATAGAAAATGATCTATAACAGTTTATTTTGTAAAAGTCCATTCAACACATTTGAATTATTCAACAGGTGTTTTTTTATATATATATAAGAATTCATTCAACATATTCAACATGAAAAATATTATTATAAAGAGTGAAGTATTTTATTTTGAGTCTTGCCCCCCAAAAAAAGGTTCTGAAACCGTAATTTAACTATTTTCCCTCTATAATTTGGTCAAATAAATATATATTATTATTTCTTTTTTGGCAGCATATACTTCACAGTCCAGTTTCTTTTGTTATCATTTGAAAGCCATCCTCCGTGCTTTTCAATTTCTTCTTCAATTACTAATCTTTTTATTATGTATTCAATTACAAATGTTAATTTAAGTCAAGCCACCTTATTATATACTTCCACCCAAAATGTCTCGTGCAGAAAAAAAAATTTATCTTCTAGAACATATAATCAAAATAAAAAATCTCTACTTTGCCAAACAAATCTAACAATTTTACTCTAGCAAAAAAAAATTGCATATGTTTAGCATGGTGGATTGGAAATATTTATTAAAGACAAATATTTATTTAATATGTAATTTTTATTTTAACTTAATAGATTGGAAACAAATTTCTTTAATTATGTATTATATAGGTGTTGAAAATAAATATAAAATAATTTCAGTAATCTTTATTTTTATTGTATATATTCTGATTTAATTTCAATGCAATTGTTTAAGCTGATATATATATATATATAATGAAGACACAAATATTTTTTTTGAGAATAAAGGTTAGGTATGGGAATGAGAATGAGAATGGGAATAGGAATGGGAGAGAATGTTAGATATGGAAGTGAGAATTGAGAAAAGGTTATGTCTTTGTTTGGAGTATTTGTTTTGTGGATTTAAAAAAAAAAAAAGTTAAATCTGTTGTAAATTAGTTTATTAGCACATCGGATCAAAGATAATAAGAAGAAATATAAAATAATAAAATAAAAAGAGATAGAAAAAGATATGTAGAGAGAAAAGGAGTTTCAAACTCTACTTATTAGATTAACTCTAACTTCTCTTACATAGAGAAATAGTTAAGGTTTTAGTGTATACATCATTATTGAAATAGACATATACTATAATCTCTCTAAAATATATACTCAAAGATATTTAAGTAATATCTACATATTATAATTTATTTATAACACTTCCTCTTTGATATTACTTGCGCTATGAATATGCATCGTTAAAAACCTTGCTAGAAAATCCAGTGGGAAAAAGACATAGCTAAGAAAAGGAGTACAATTCATGCGCTATTCTATCATTGCACAGATTACCTCATCAAAACTTTTGGTCAAGCAAATTTTGTGGGACAAAAACTTGACTAAAGAAAAAGAGTACAATCTTATATTGATTCGCTCCCCCCTTATAAGGACAATATTTTAAAACGGCACATATCAATCAATAAAATAAGCCATTCAAATATGACATTATATGAGGACTTAGTAAATAAGTCTGTTAGGTTGTCACTCAAACGAATTTGGTGAATATCTATTTCATCACTATTCTGGAGCTTATGCATATTAAAAATTTTGGGTAAAATATATTTAATTCAGTTACTCTTAATATATCAACTTTTAGTTTGTGCACTGTATATTTTATTATTCTTAAACAATATAATGGGAGCATCTTTATTAAGGTATTTCATTACTATAAAAATATTTATAAAATTGCATTATCATCACAAGTAAATACATATTTAGTTTGAAATCTATCTTTATATAGATCAGACAAATAACTAATATCCGTATGTAGGCCAATGTCAAATATGAATTATATAAAAACATAACAAAATCAATACTGACTATAAGATAATACAATAAGTTTTTTACACCACTCTCATGTCTCTTGGTAGGTGCAGAGTTATACCTAGTTAGGAATTTTTTTTGCAAATGCAATATTAGGCCTGATGCAATTTGCAAGATACATAAATGCCCTTATAACACTCAAATATGGTACTTTATGACCAAATAATTTTTTGTTATCTTCTTATGTCTAAAATAGTATTTATTCACTTCCAGTGAGCGGATACCATTAATGTATTTAAGGAAAATAATTTATTTATGCAAAATTGCTTAAGTACCTTTCCCACATAAGTAGACTGATGTATTATGACTCATTTGGGGATAAATAATCGATCTGTAAGCCGATACAAAATTTTATTTTTTTAAAATTCATTTTGAACTCACTTTTCAAGAGTTTATTATGAGTTCCATTTAAATCATCAACATATACTGCAATAATAATAGAATCACTATGTGATTTTTTATGAATACATATGATCATAGTGTATTATTCACATATCCTTCTTTCAATAAGGATTCAATCAAACGATTATACCACATACGTCCATATAACTTTAATCCATACAAGGATTTATAAAATTTAATGAAATACATGTCACATGTTTGATGTGCATTACTTTCTAGTACCTTTAGTCCTTATGGGACTCTCACATAAATATCATTTTCATAAGGCGTATATCAATCCTTTCTTTAACTGTCATACTAATTAAGTATCAAAACGTGATCATATTTATAACAGGATAAAAAATATTCTCATAGTCAATACCAACTCTATGCGAAAAATCCTGGCAACTAGTCTCGCTTTATATGTTACCACTTTATTATTCTCATTACGCTTTCAGATAAACATCCCTATTTATACCCAATTGGTTTCACATTTTGGGAAGTCAGCATAACAAGTCTGAATACCATACATTTAAATATCGAGTCTAACTCGGCCTGAATTGCCTCTTTTCATGATGGTCAGTCATATCTATGCTGACATAGGTTATGGATTCAGATTTTCTCTTGAGATTGCTAGAGCTACTGTTGATGCAAATTCATCGTTGACGATAAATAAGTTTCTATAAAATATTTCTCATGTATCACAAAATTAATTGAGATCTCGTAATTTTCATTCATTTGATCATCAACTCCAAGAGACATATATGGAGGATCTAATTGTTTCGTTGTCTCAGTCTATGTCTCATAATTGGCTATAGCTCTTTGACTGAAATCTTCCTCTTCAAGAGGTATCTCTTTAGGAGATTTTCTTAGTGACGCTGTTTTTTTTTCTTTTTTCGAGGATTTTTATCTTTAATTCCAATTTACTATCCACTTTTATGACGTGTGTTGAACTCAATTAATTTTTTATTTTCAATAGGAACCACAACTCTTGCTAGGATATTAGCAGCTGAAATATAAGACATTGTCACTCTGTTAACATCTATAAATGCATTTGGCAGTTGAGCTGCAATTTGTTGCAACTGTATTATTTTATGAACTTATAGTTCATTCTGACTTGTACATGAATCAAAATTATTTAAACGGTCTTTCTTTCATGAAATTTATCGACATTCTTTAACACTAACATGTGCTTTTCTCTCCACTTAATGTTAGAAAATGTGACTCATTAAAATAAATTTCAAGTATTCTCTTTGAACTTATTTTCACACATTGAGGTGGTATTATTAATACATACATGGCACAACCAAAAACTCACAAATGATAAATATTAGGCTCATATCCATATACAAGTTGTAAAGGGAGAGTATATATTATATGCATAATGACATATCATATCAAACTTTCAAGGTTTTATTATTGAATTACAAGTTCAATGTTTGAACTACATGTTCAACGCAACATATTTTTTATGTATACTGAGAATAAAATAATAACGAAATAATTTATAATGCACAAAATAATTCATAAATTATACGCACAAAGCATAATCTAAATAATAATAATAATAATAATAATAATAATAATAAAATGTAAAATTCTAGCCAATTATTCATTCAGAGAGTCTACATATAAGGGCACATTGATCATTTATCTTTGCAATACAAGTAAGCTCAATTTTCATAATCTATTATGCAATGAACTTTTCAAAGAAAATAATACCAATAATATTAACATTAAATTAGAAACAATGAGGAATCAATTCCTACCTCATATTCAATTATTTCCATTTTTTTTTAAAATTGGAGTTTCATGTCATATTAAATGAGTAACGGATGTATTATAACAGCACAAATAAACCAAGAAAAACTGGGTGATTAAGAAAATGAGCTTGACATAGAGGAAAAAGAAGTTCTTAATGACCGACTCAATCACAATTAGATTATAAACAAAAACTAAAAAATTGGGCAACTGATTAATAAGAAATTCTAGGGAAAATCAAACAAGTGCTAGCAATAATTATCAAGGTAGATAATTAATCCTCAAAAATCAAAATAAAGAAACTATCATATTCCCATCAAGTAAATTAAATTGATTCATTTTCATATTATTTTAATATACATGTATATAATAGGCCAAAAAAAACTTTAAGAAGCATAAGCCATCAACAATTTTCATAATTAATTTACTTGAACATGCTGCAATTAGCATACTTGTTTAATGCATGTGAGGCAAAGATTTACCATGCACAATCGCAATAATCTCCAAACAAAGCACACAATTATCGTGCTTAATAAAAGATAATAGTATCACAATTAATTTAATTATAGATAATTTATCACAATTAAATCAGTTTTCAAAAAATTTATAGATAATTTATTTAATTTTTCAGAAACGTAAAATATCAATTCTTTAACAAATTATAATACTAGTGTATTATAAATTTAGGATACTTAGTTTTTCAGAAACTTATGATCAATTTTTTAGAAATTTTATATTTTATTTATTTATTTATTTAATTTTTCAATAATTATAGATAATATTAGTTTTTTAGAAATTGTATTAGTTTATTTAATTGTAAAAGAATACAAATTTTTTATAAACTAGAGATAATACTAATTTTTCAGAAACTATAATTTAGAATATAAGTTTTTCAAAAATTATATTTAATTAATTAAAATTAAATAGCATTAAATAATAATATTTTCATAAAAAAAAAAATTTTTTATTTTTTTTTTATGAAACATATGAACATAGCTGACCAGAAGTGGGGATCACGTGGAGCTATTGCCATTTTTATAATCTGAAAATGTTGACCAAACTATTTTTTTTTCTTCGCTAACCGGATCTTGGCGGTAAATCCTTCTTGAACCGTTCGATATAATCGAACGGTCCAAATGTGATTAAGAGAGTTGACTAAGACGTTATTTATTGTCGAGAACCTCGAAGTGGTAGGACTTTTTTATATTTCGCCACGTTGCTCGGAGTTTAGTTAGGCGTGGAAATTTGCTGTTGCCACTTGCCAATTCAAGTGGATATATTTATTTATATATAAATATAATATAATATAATTAGTATTTTTAAAATTTTAAATTATCGTGGAGCAAAATTTATTTCAGCAGCACTTGTAGAGGTAAATATCTAAAATAATAATAGTAATTGAAATGGAGTATCTAATGCTAAGTTAGGTATAGGTTAAATGCCATAAGATAAATGTTTTTATATGATTGATGTAACACTACTTTTATATTTATTTTTTACATCATAACTTACTTTTTATATATTAAATATTAATTTTATTTTTAATCAATTATATTGGAATTATACTTTTTTTTTTATTTATTTATATAAAATAAATTTTTATTCAAATTGAGAAATACAATTATCATTGGACTACAACATATTGCTTATGGCTACGCAATTAAAATATTTCTTTTAATAGCTTGACATCAAAATTAGAATTTTAAATAATAAATTGGAAAGTAAATTTATTTACGTGTAATATTGATAGCTATAATTTTACCAAAATGGTTTTTAAAACATAGGCTTATATTCAAATATAGGAAATGTCAACCACTTGAAAACTTTAAAATGTCAACTTTTCAAAACCCAATAAAATGTCAACTTTATATATCAAAAAATTTCACACACTTTACATTTTATTAAACTTTAAAATCCATTGGTTGCCTTACCATCATCTTTCTTTATTTTTCACTAGATATATTCATAGATTGAGTTTAAATTTAAAAAAGATTAAATTTTTTAAAAATTTAATCTATCTAATTCATAAATTTTTTTTTTCATAAATTGAGATTGATTGGCCAAACCCAAGAGCAAATCTATTTAATACACACTAACGTTTCCATGAGAATTATTATGCAAATCAAACTTTATTATATATATTTCAAATGTTTTTAAATACTATTGATGGTGGGAGCAGTTGTACACAATTTTTCAAATTATATTAAAAATTATGCAATTTGCCTTTCTTTATGCAAGAGTTGACCTTGCTTCTGTCTCCAAATTATTAGGTTTATTACAACTTGTATAAACTATAAACTATAGCTATAAAATCCACATAAAGTTTCACTAATTTTTTTTGGGATATTTGGATTTCTTTTGAAATACATAGTTAACACCAGTTATCTATCTCTCTTATATTAACACGAGTTATCTCTCTGTCTTATATTTCAACGTTTGATATTAATCTCTTATGTTATATTATTTTTTATAATTTAATTAATAACCAATTATATAAAATAAGTCACTCTTAATTTAATTATTGTATTATGTTCTAGAAGATATGATTGTAGGTAGACGTGTTCATGAATTGGG
>CATKHJ010267539.1:0-11082 GCA_949750685.1 Vernicia montana | reverse complement strand
ATTTTTTACTTTGATAACATGTTATGATGATGTAACGTGCATTAATCAATTTTCACTTTGGTAGCATGTTATGATATCGAAAGGCCAAATAAGTTTGGGAGAACTATACTTCAAAAATTAGTTGGTGAGATTGAAAAGTCTATTTTTTTTTTTTTTTTTTTAATGGAGTATTGGAGAGAAACGCAAAAATTGGAACATAACATCTCAATTAGGCTAACACCTTCCTAACACCGATCATAAAAACTCTCCAAAAATATTATTAATGGAAAGTCTAATTATTTATATATAGAGAGAAATCGATATATACACACTAGTATACAATGGAGTGCGTCTAAAAAATTTTACCATGCAAAATCAAATTTGTTAAAAAACTACAAACTACAAAAATTAGTCTCACATCTAAAAATTACAAAATAATTAAAAACCATATAAATAATAAATGGTTAACCATTCATGTGACTAGTGTTAGTCATTTTGATTATGGTTGGACCCAAATCTCTCTTCTCTTACCTTCACCTTCTACCTTCTCAATTCAATTCAAAAATTCAAATTATCACATGGTATCAGAGCCTAATCGATCCTTGCACGGCCCCATTATATCATAATTCGGACTGAGTTTCAATTCTCTTTCTTGGCCTGGTATGGATTTATCCTCACTCGAATTTTCAATTGTTTCATGTCTCTTAGGTTTTAAATTCTCTTTTTATTCAGTTCATATCATAAATTTGCAAATGCCAACTGGACTTAATAAAAAAAATTGTTTTCGCTCAGTTTTCACTTGAGGGGGGCTATTAAGAATATTATATAAGAAAATATCCGACATTGACTAAATACAAACATATTAAGTGATTAATATAAAAATGGACTCCCCAATCTTAATAGCTAGCTTTTAAGATTGGTTCTCTCAAATCTATATTAAAAACTTAACACCCATAATGGATGGGTTTGAGATGGAGGGTCTTCTTTTTCTTCTTCTTCTTCATCAGTTTTTCTGGTCATGATGCAAACACAGAGGGACTTAAGCCATGTTGAGCCAATTTTCACGAATGATGTTAATATAACATCATCAAGTGCTTCATAATGAGATTTTACTGCCACTGCTGCAGGGACAACTTCTTATGGGTGCCAAGTTCCTTGCCAAAGACAAAGATCCAAGAGATCCCAAAATCTCTCGTTGGGAAGTTGGTCAAACAAAAGGTTAGTTGAAGCCATGGTACGAGCAAAGAAAGAAACTGTTTTTGAGATGGAGCTAAGAGGAAATGTAGTGTGGCGTTTATATAATAGTATTGGGGAACTTGCATTTCTAACAAAAGGATTTTTAGTATTGGGAAGATGAAGTTGGTATAACAAAACTTGGCAAAAATATTCGAATCTAGATTTCTTTTTTTTTAGCGGATCAGAGATTGACTTATAACTTGATACATTTTTTTTAACAGTAGGTGGTATTCTTGGTCAAATTTCCCGTATCATGTTAAATTCATCTTTCTGTTTCAGCCAAAGGTAAATTATCTACATTGGAACCAAGAGATTTATAAATAAGGAGTAATAAATAAAAAAAATTTATTTATGGTCTGACCATAATAATCGACCTCAAATCAATAAAAATAGGAACAAATTCCTTATAGCTAAATATTAAAGCGGTATTTGATAGTATTCCTTCCGTCCCAAAAAGATTGTCCATTATTTATTTTTAGAATGTCCTAAAATACTTGTCCACTCTAAAAATAGATATATATATTTATCTATTTTATCTTTATTAATTGAAAGATGTAATACTTGTGTATTTTCAAAATTAATAAAAAATGTAATAATAAATGAGTATAAGTAAGGATATAAGTGAAAATATATAATAAAATTTATGAGTTGGTAAAAAATTAATGATGTTTTCTTAAATTGTGTAAAAAAAAAAAGTGGATAACTTTTTTTTGGGACAAAGAGAGTATTATTTAGCAAGTATTTATTAGCTCTAAATTATTTACTAATGCATATTTTTAAAATTTTTAATTAAGTTAAAAATTCAGTTAAAATAATAAATAATTAAAATTAATATCAATAAAATAAAATTATTAAAAAATGTTATGAGCACTATAATAATTTTATTACATACGACAAGTCACTAGATTGTATTTAAGATCCGGTCCCATATTTTTAAGCCAGGATTTCATTTCTCCGAAATTGGATACTCCTCCATAGTAAATTAATAGACAAATTTTTTATAATGAGCGTCTTAAATTATAGGTACATTTCTATTTTAGAAGAGTAGTTTAAATAATATTTTACTAAAATATTTTTATTTATTTAATATTAATATTGATAAACTCATTATTTAAATTAATTGTATTTATATTTTTTAAAATACATTAATTAATATCCACTAATATAAGAATTGTGTTCCAAAAAATTAATCTTTTTAGGCTGTGAGTTATTAATTTTTTAAAAAAAAATTTAAATTAATAATTTTAACTAAATTAATTTTTAATTCTTAATTTATTTGAAAAGTTAACTGTGCCTATTAAAAATTATAGAAGTTGTGAATCAGGAGGTCGTTTAAGAAAACTTTGTGTCGGTCCAGCTTGTTAAAGTTAAATACTTTTTTTTTTTTTTTTTTTTTTGCCAAGTTGTTAAAGTTAAATACTGCACGCGGATCACGGAGTAGCGTTAATAATAACTAGTCCATAAAGTAGCCTTCGCGTAGTTTAATATTAATTTTTTTAAATTAATTATATAAAAATAATGATATATAAATATTATTTTAAAAAATATATATAAATATTAAATTATTATATATTTTGTATAAATATCTGTTATTATTTTAATAGATTTATAAATCCGTTTCTCTGTAAATATTTTTATAGTAATATAAAATTTTATATTATTAACCATAAAATTTAATAAAAAAAGAGAAATATAAGATAATAAAAAAATAAAAGCAATTATAATGAATTAAAATATTATTTTATCCTACTTATTTTATTTATTTGGTGTTATTTAGCAGCACTCTCTAGAAGTTTCGTTCTCTGCCTTCTCTCTATATACCTCGCCTCCTTTTTTTAGGGCTTTTTATAGGGAAACTTTTCAGCAGCTACGACCATCGGATGGGCTACCCATCTCCTTTCCTTTCTTGCTCTTTTATTTTGTTTTTCTCTATCAATAAATTAGTCTACTCTTTGTATGAGTTTCTTTTGCCTCTTGCCTTAAGTGGGTTCTGTGTATTTTGGAGTGAGCCTCTCTCCGGTGGTAATGCCAATCTCAATATCGGACTTATCTGACTCTCCCTCCATATGAGCAAAACTTTTGATCTGTGTAGTCATGGTGATTAGAGAGGGAAAGGAGAATTGTCTAACTCTGGCTTTGGTCTCTCACGATTTAGGATTTATTGTTCTATTTTGGTTATTTGCTTGAAAACCTTAGCCCTTGACAAAGGCACAAATCTTCCATGGTTTAGCCAAGTGAGAGGGAGGGATTTGGTCCTCTGTCAAGCTTGCCCTGCCTCGGTTCTTCAATGACAGCAAAGGAGATCTTGTGAAGCTTTTTGATTTGTCCATTTCGAAGTAAATCCAGCCACAATCTTCCTTTTAGTGGTGGTATTGGTGCTCTGTCCGTCTCTTATAGTGATGAAGGCGCAGTTGCCGGTGGTGAAAGAGATCCACGGTAGAGATGAGTGGTGCCAGGGATGCTTGTGAAAATCAACCTTTTATTTGGGCTTTAAGCCCAGTTGTAAAAACCCTAATATGGGTATTGTGTATTTAGTAGGGATGTAATCGAGCCGAGCCGAACCGAGTTTTAGCTTGTTCAGACTTAACTCGATATTTTTTTCTAAGCTCGAACTCGAATTCAAACTCAAGCTTTGGATCCAGCTTGAAAATCATATTCAAACTCGGCTCGTTAATAAATTACAATCGAGCTAAACTCGAACTCGAGTTCGACTCATTTTGAAACTCATTTATAATTTATCAAAATATTCAATTTCCTAAATATTTATTTTTAATAAAATAACTATAACAAAAATATTTAAAATTAACATAAAAGCAAAATTATCTAATTAGTGAAAAAAAAATCTAATCATAAAATTGAGTATCACATGTATTACAAAGATATTAATTAATAAAAAAATATTTTTGAAGATTAGAATATTAGATTATATAATAAGAAAATATTAGATTATCTTAATTAGGAGAATATATATTTTAGTAGGAGTATTAAAATATTTTTTTAGAAGTGTCAATATTATTAAGTTAATAATAATAATAATAATAATCAATTGTTCATGAGCCTATTAATCAAGCTGTTTATGAACCTATTCACGAGCTTATAATCGAATTGTTTACGAGTCTAATCGAGCTGAGCTTAACTTTACTCAAACTCTACTCGTTTATTCATCGAGTCTTAAAGTAAGGCTCAAAGTTAACTCGTTTATAAAACGAACCGAACGTAAACGAATTTTTATCAAGCCGAACACTGAGCCGCTCGTGAACAGCTTGACTCATTTACACCCTTAGTATTTAGATACAATGTCCTTTGTTATTGTTTCAGTGTCCTTTGTTATTGTTTACTAAGCTTACTTGATGTACTTCTCCTATTTGCAACCATTTGGGTTTCAGGTCTCTTTAATGCAATGATAGTATTTTTTCTTAATAATAATAATAATAATAATCCTACTTATTTATTTCTCTTATAGTGTTATTCTATTTTTTTACTTGATTTTTATATAATTTTAAGTATTTAAAAAATATTAAAAATAAATGTTACGTAATTAATAAGATATTTAATATAAAAACTTAAGAATTACTTTTTTAATATTTATAATGTTATTATATGTAAAATAAAATATTAAAAAAATTCTTAGTTTTTCATATTAATTACCTATCATTTATTTTTAATATTTTTTAAATACTTAAAATTATATAAAAATTTCAAAATTTTGTAAGAAAAGATAAATCCAATGATGAGTTTTAATAGATATATAATATACTAGTTGTGGATCCCAGTTAATAAGATAATAAATAGTTGTAGATTTTTAGATTTTAATTATATTTTTTATTTTTTCATATATTTTTTTATGAAAATTAAATATTATTTTTTAATAATTTTAAATATTAATATAAAGAAACTATATGGACAAATTGAAAATTTAATAAAAAGATAGCATATTGAAATATAATAACGTGAACAAAAATTTAATGAGATAGTTTAATATAAATTTAAATTTTATAAGAAAGTTATTTGACACATAATAAAAATAAAAATTTAAATAATTTTTTAGTTCAACTTTTATTATACAGATTAAGATTTAAGATTTTTTTAAAAAGAAAGAAATTATTTTTCTTAATATGAGATGAGTGAGTTGAATTTGTATCTATTATCCAATTCATAGATGCATTATCACTAAAAATATGCTTACGAGTGTAAAATAAAATATTTATTAAGATTTAAATCTTAATAATAAATAAATTTTGCGTAGATCCAGCTGTTATAGTTAATTTTTATTTTTTTTCCCTCTCATATCATTCTAACCCAAAAAAAAAAAAAGGGTTCCTCCCTTCCTCATGAAATGTCTATCACTAAAACTTCCATACATCACACTTTTATAATAAATATTTAAATAATTTTCAGCTTTTCTTTATCTAAAAAAATTAATTTTTAATTTTTTTATAGAAAAATATCATTAAGACTTAAAAGGTGAACTTAATTTTTTTTAGTGAATTATTATATGTGCAATTTCATTCCCACACTAAAAATTAAGTGAACTTATTTTCTCTAGCAGCTGAAGTACATTTAAAAAGAAAATTAGTGAAAAAAATTATGAGAAAATTTTCACTTATAAAAATTATTTTTTTCTTAGATAATTGAGAAAATTAAAAATAAGAAAAAAATGGAGAACATTGCTCTATTATTATGGGCAATATGACATTTAATAATATGATAATGTAATAAGTATAAACACCCACATATAGAATGGTTGTTATAAAATTAATATTTTTGTTATTCAGCCAAAATTTTTATTTATACGTCTAAATTAAAATAGATCATTATGATAACAGGTAAGGTGCTTGTAAAAAATTATCCTACATATACTAACTCATTTAACAATATTGCAGAATGACATGAAGAAAATAGTGAAATTTAATTGCAGGAGATAAGAAATACCTTTAGTCACATAGCTTGGCAGATAGCTTAATCATGGATTATGCCCAAAGATTGAGAAGAAAACTTTTCAAGAATTTGTCAGAAATCTCATGTACCTCTAAGGCCTTTGACCTCTGAAAATTATAACTGGTACTGTTAGTATACAAAGAATCAAGAATCAAGAAACTTGAGAAGCCAAATTCACCAATAATCTCCACAAGAACAGACTCCATTCTTGAAGTGGTGAAACCTATGCATATCACGCACTATGATTTCTCGTCCAGTCACAAGTGAAATGTACTTTGTTGCATTATGGCAATCGCCACAGACTCTTAGATTCTTCCTGATATGTATGGTTGTTCCTGGTCTTGTATTCAGAAGTCCAAAAGCAATAGCCAATTTTTCACTATGGGTATTCAGCAACTGCTCCTTAACATCATCTTCCACATCATGTATTGAATTGGTGTCAGGCACATAACCAGCAGCTTTGATCTTGTCAACTAGCACCTCAAGAAAAGCATAGATCTTTATGGATTGGGGATGACTTGTACTGCCAGAATAGAAACTGTGAACCTCATTACTTAATTCTACTAAACTGCAGCCAGGAGTTTTCTGAAGCCCTTTCTTTCGCATCATAGTTCTCACTTCAGCCAGTTTGTCCCACATTGAAGCTGTGGCATATATGTTAGCAAGCAATACATGGTATCCACCTTCATCTGGGTTCAACTCAAAGAGTTTGTTTCCTGCCTTCTCCCCCAACTCAACATTTTTGTGAATTTTGCAAGCACCCAACATTGCACCATAAACAGTAATTCCTGGCTCAATAGGCATCTTCTGGATAAAATCCCAAGCCTCATTGAGCCGGCCAGCTCGACCAAGAAGGTCAACCAAGGCTCCATAGTGATCCATTGTGGGATCTAGTCCATAATCGTTCTTCATGCTGGCAAAGTATTGCAGCCCTTCTTCCACCAAACCTGAGTGGCTGCAAGCAGAGATAACACATAGAAATGTAATATCATTTGGCTTGATAAACCCACGTTGCATTTCTCTGAAAAGCTCTACAGCTGATTTTCCAAGCCCATGTGTCCCATATGCATCTATCATAGCATTCCAGGTTATCACATGCCGTTTACTCATCATATCAAAGAGCTTTCTTGCAGTGTGAATGGCTCCACATTTGGCATACATATCAACAAGAGCAGTCATCACGAAAACATTTTTGTCTAAAAACCTTCGTATAACAAGTCCATGAATCCACTTTGCCTGACGAGGAACTGATAACTCTGCAAGAGCAGGAATCACACTCACCATTGTGAATGAATCTGGCTTTATATTTTGAGATTGCATCTCACAAAAGGAATTTAAGGCCTCGTTTACTTGCCCATTTTGGGCATAACCTAATATCATGGCATTCCATGATACAAGTGTTCTATTTTCCAGGTTTTCAAATATATTGGCAGCAATATCTAACCTCTTACATTTGGAATACATTGAAATCAAAGAGTTCATCACAGAAACATTAGAATTGAGCTTCAATTCATCCACTAGTTTATGAACAAACATTCCCTGCTCAAGATCACCCAAATCAGCGCAGGCATGTAAAACTTCCATGAGAGTAACATCGGTTGGTTGAACACCTTCATCCATCATTTTCTTAAACAGTGCCATTGCTTCCTTAGGATCTCCACTTTGTACACACCCATCAATCATTGAATTCCATGTAACAACTGTCCTGCCACTCATCCCATCAAAAATTACTCTAGCAGTCCCCACTGACTCACACTTTGAATACATATCCACCAGGGCAGTTGAAATATTCACAAGCGATTCCAACCCAGCTCTGATAACATATCCATGAATCATCTTGCCAATTCTCACGGACTTCATATCTGCGATGGCTGGCAAAACAGAAACAATCGTGATCGAATTTGGCATATGCCCTTCCTCAAAAATCCTTGAAACCAACTCTAATGCAACCTTCGGTAATCCATTTTGTGCGTACCCAGAAATAATCGTATTCCAAGAAACCAAGTCTCTTTCAGGCATTCTATCAAACATCTTATATGCATCATCAATTTGTTTGCATTTTGCATACATATTAACAACCCCAGTCATAGCAAATAAATTCCACGAAAACCCAGTAGTTATCAATTGTCCATGAATCTCTTTACCCCTTCTAAGATCCGAATTATCACCGCAAAGTTTCAACAAATAAGTAAAATTGTATACAACAGGGATAACTTTATCATGCCTCATACGACAAAAAAATGACAAGGCAGAATCAAAAGATGAGTTCTTGGCATAACCTTTGAGCATAGTGTGATAAAGGGCTTCTAATTTATTCTCAATAGGTTCAAAAACACGGGCAGCTTCTGTTAAGCTACCATAGTTGCAGAAGAGACTGACAAGCTTGGTTTGGAAGAGCTCTTCATTGTAGAGGCCATTTTTAATAATAAGTGGGAGAATCTGGTGGAGTTCTTTAATGGAAGTACAGAGTTCTAAAAGAATGGCAGAAGGGTGCTTGTATATGTGAGAAGGGATGTGGATTCTTTGGGAGAGAGTGTGGAAGGTAGTAGAAGAAGGGCGGGTTTTGGAGTGAAGTGGTGATGGTTGTGGAGGTGATAAAGGAAAGGATAAGAGCTGCGAGCTCATCTCTCTCCCGCGTTCTCACTGTGTGACTCTTGCTCTCTCTAACATTACAACCAGTTCGTCTATGGAGGGCCAAGATTTTTTGAATTATACATTTTCTAATGAATAAATAGGAAGAAAAAAAATATATTTGTTATTTGTAGAAAAATAAAGAATAAATAAAGCCATTAATTATCTACTATAAATGAAGAAAAAAAATGGAGACTTGTATTTAAATTTTTTTTAAAATTAAATTTGGATTGAATTTTAATCCTAATCCTATAATTTTAACAATATTTTTTGGCATCAAGAAATGAATTCAAATTATAATTTAGAAATATATACATACGAATAGATTAAATATGCAATAAAAATGAAATGATAAATATAAGTGGATTGATTTATGTATCTATTATTATAAATAATATAAGTATGACCCTAAAAGCCTAATTATCAATTCTAGAAATTCAACTAAATAGGTGTTTTTCGCTTTACATGAAATGAAAATTTAATTTTGTTATTGAGAGTCCGTTCAGTATTATTTTTTATTTTGAATTTATTATTTTTGATTTTATATTTTATATTTTTAAAATGTTTTTGAATAAATATAAAATAAATGAAAAATAATAATTTTTTAAAAAATATTTTCTAATACTTATTTTTTTAAAATTAAAAAAAAAACAGAAAAATCACAGTGATATCAAACGCTACCTTCATAAAAAATTATAGGGTGCTACAAAACTTCTATTTTTGTGGCAATTACTATGGTAAAATAGTCAAATTAATCCTCAAACTTGGCACCCGATAACAAATTAAGACAAAATTACATTTTTTGTCATTAAAGTTTTTATACTTGACAATTTTTATCAAATTAGTCTTTAGTCAAACTTTGGTCAGCGCGTGTACTATAAAATCAGACAAAATGGTATTAATTTCATAACTTTTGTTTGGCATAACTTTTCATAAAAGTTTGACTAAGAACTAATTTGACAAAAATTGCCAAATATGAGAACTTTGATGACAAAAAAAATAATTTTGTTCTGATTTATTCCCGGGTACCAAGTTTGAGAACTATTTTGACCCTTTTACCCAATTACTATACATTAGCTACTATTTTATGTTCATAGCTATGAACCGTGGCTACATATACAATATGTTGTAGTATAATATTTTATAAATGTAAATATACAAACTAATCATGCATCAATTAAATTATAAATTCATATAAGAAATAAAAAAAAAATGAAAAATATAAGTATATAAACTAATTGGCACATTAAAAATTTTAATTGATTTATCTAAAAAAATGAAAAAATAAGTAAATCGATCGATTCTGTTAATTTGGTAAATGAAACTTCTTAACAAAAGCGAAAACTAAAAATTTTATATTTTTTAATCGAATCAAATTGATCAATTTGTTTAATTGAACCGATTTAATCAAATTACATTAGTTCGATTTGATTAATCGATTTTTACAAATTAATATTTATCCGTATCGTTTTCCATTGATGCAGGAAACTGAAAACAAAGTTAAGCAGTTGATCTAGATAATTATTCATATAGTTTACGATATATATTATACACTTATATTCATTATATTATATAAAAAATAAAATATGTAATTATATTTTTTATATTTTATGTTAATTATTTTATTAATTATATAATTTTTATATTAATTATAATTAAGATTTTCAAAATATAACATAAAATATTACAAAAAATATAATAATAAAAAAAACTTGTCTCCCATTCTAATTGGCAGACAACAACTTCCAAATTTCACCCCAATTTAAAAAATATTTTTAAGTTTCACCTAAAATGAAAATTAAAATTTTTTTGCCCTAAATCGATAAATATTTTAAACAAAAGCCCTAATTTAATAAAATATTCAAAGAAGAACACACTCATAATATAAAAAAGTATTGATTGAACCATAGACTTGATTAACACCTCTTTCTCAAAAAATACTTAAGGCTTAGTTGTGAAAAACTAGAGTTGTTTTCCAAAAAATAATTTTTAGAAAACTGAAAAATAAAATTTATTGTTTAATTATAAAAATTCTCGAAATAAAAAATTAAAGATAAATTTTCTAATTTTTAACTACACTTTGGAAAACTACTTAAAAGTAGTTTTCCATATTTTACTTTTAACATATGCTTTTGTGAGCATTTGGAAAGCTCGGACATCAACGCCAACATGTTGGGTTTCGAATCCTAGTAACCTCACCTCTTTTTATATATATATATATATATATATATATATATATATATATATATATATATATATATATATATATATATATATATGTAATTTTGTGGTTAACTT
>CATKHJ010267502.1:0-30638 GCA_949750685.1 Vernicia montana | reverse complement strand
AGGGTATTTTTGGCACCAAAAATGTCAATTTAATATTAAAAATTTGTTTTCAGAGTTGACTAACGGTATATTACATAAAATTTGGACGGAAGGACTATTTCCTTTGACGGAGTCAAATCTCAGGGTCTAAATAGTCAGTTTCTCAAAATAGAGGGACTAAATAATTAATTTAGTCAAACCTAAGGGACTAAATAATAGTTTACCCTTTTTTTTTTTTGCACCAAGACCTATGTATGTCTGTGAATCTACAAAATTAAGAAGACAAAACGACGACGTAATACTCACCGTTGAAACTAAACCTGAAGATTTCCAGATTGTCGCGGATCTTCCATTCAAGTTCAACTCTTTCTTCTTCTCTGATCACAAATTTCTCATCTTTAGTTTGTATTATTACTATTATTGGTTCAAATATGAGCGTCACCCAATTTGCTATGGTAACCCTCGCTCCTAATTTTTAAGCTTTATTATTATATCTTCTGATTCAACTGGAATTTGGCTAATCGATTCTGCTAATTTGGGAATTTTGGGTTTTAATTGCTCAAAAATATTATTAATGGGTTTTATTAAATGCGATGAATTTGACTTGGATTGTATAATTAATTGGTGGAATGCAGGTGGAGGAATTGGCGTTTCTTGTGAGGGATAATCTTCCTTGTAAACATCTAGTGCTTTCCATGGAAGATGCTTTGGTTAACTTCCTTCAGGATGATAGCAGGTAGCTTTTGAATTAATGTTACCTTTTATTTTATTTTGAGTTTGTAAATAGATGATTGCTAAGAAGATAGAATATGGGATTTGCAGCACAGATGGGATTCTAGAGTTGGAACCAATGGATCCATACAGTCGCCTTCTCATGCATCGCCTTGCTGATATATTTGGGTATTTTTCATATTTTTTAAACTATTAGGGATTAGGGATGGACAGTTGTATTTAACAGTTTTTTTTTTTTTTTGTCATCCACTAATGTTAGTAAGTGTTGTTTTTTGTGTTAGATTTGCTCATGTGTCTGTTGGTGAAGGAGATGAACGGCATTTAATTTTAGAGCGATGCCCAGAGACATCAGTGTATGTGAACATACAGGAAGCTCTATCCTATAATTTTCTATTAGCATGATTCATTCCATTATGGCCGCTACTCTTTTTGAATTGGCTTAAGAAGGACTCCAATACATGTTTGTGCTCACTTATGCGATTGTTATCAATTCTATAGCCATCATTTTGTCCCTTTTTTTCAGAATAATTCTATTAACAGATTTGCTTCTTTAGATAACCAATCTTTTGTATTGCAGACCCTCCATCCTTGTTAGTGATATAATGTTTCAGTATGATGAATCTCAGCCTTTGACAACATCACACCAATTATTGAGGAGAAATGATGCTTCTCCAGGTAAAAGTTCTCCTGTTGTTTCTTTTAAAATATTACGTTACTACTGCTGCATTTCAATGTGATATGTGCCATTATTGGATAATTTTTTTATTAAGTGGTTTAAGATATTGGCATCTCTTTTTTCTTTTGATGAAAGAGAAATTTTCCGAATGAAAGAAAAACATTTGGAGGAAAAGGTTTCTTCCTAACAAGAAGGGCTTTCTCTCTTCAAATTTAAGAGTTGAGATACTCTCTAAGTTGCATAGGAACTTTTCCTTTTTCTCCCACTTTCCAAGTTTAGGTTTTTCACTCATTTCGCTTTGTTTACTATAAGTTAGTATGTTCATCTAGATACCCTGAATGTTGAGACCTGATAATAAATTTTACTTGTTTCAGTGTTGAAGGCAAAGTCACCTTCTTTTCTTACACTTGAAGAGAGAGAAGCAGCTTATTTGGCTGCTCGTGAACGAATCTTTTCGGTGGATGTGGGAGAGATGAAAGAGCCTCAGAAGCAGAAGCCAAGAAATGTTCCTGTGGTTGCCCGTCGAATGATTGCTCATGCTTTGGGCCAAAAAATGAGACCATGGAATCAAGATGTTTCTGTTAGGAATTGCAAAGAATGTGAAGTACAAACCACTGAGTTGAATGTTGAAGACAAGGATAAAATTGATCCCAGTTCTAGTTTGGAAAATATTAAGGGGGGAACCATTGTCCAGCCTGGGAAAAATGTCAACTCGCTTGGTAAAGCAGAGAGCAATAGCAGTGATCGAACTGCATCATCACCTGGTCAGAGGAATTCCCCCCATGAACCAGCTAGAAAGAGCTCTGCTAATAACAGCATATCTCATAATGAATCAAGTAGAAATCGTGTCAAGGAGTACTCAAAAGAGGAACACATGGGAGCTGCAAAGAGGATGTTTGCTCATGCCTTGGGACTACAATCGGCCAGGGGTAGTCTTGCTAGATGCAGGGCAGCAAAGCAAGTCGGCATGGAGTGAGGGTTGAATGATATATCAATGTAAGAAATTGGTTTGTTTTCTTTCTATTGGATGCATGCAGGAGCTCTCCAGTTTTCCATATTAACCACCTGCTTGTTGATGGCATGTAAGTACAAGAACCCTAGCTGAAGTGTTTGCAAAGAACTAAAAGAATATCAAGAGGTAACAGGCGGCTACTTGCATCCGCATTTGATTGCCTGCAGGTAACTGAATTGCCAGCCCACTGGAACAAGAATAGCTGTTCCAAGAGAGTTTGAATTGTTAAATGTATCACACAGCACGACATGATATTTTCTGTGGCACTGGAAGGAGCCTTGTTGGCTGATATAGGAACTGCCTTGGATTGTTTTGGTCAACTTCTTCCCTAATGAGATACTTAGTTATCACTCTCTTATTTTTGTGTGTTCTTGGACATAAAAATGAGTCTGTAAAAATGCATATAAAATATTGGATGACTTGTTAAAATATTATATTCTAGTTGATGTTAATGGCTGTGCATCCCTTTTGACGGGGATATAGTCTTGGGCTACTAGTGTAACTGATACAAAAATTTAATGCATTTTCAAACTGATCTTTTTCTTATAATTATCTATTTCATTTTTACTTAAATCAGCTTCAAAGAAAATTGCAGTTTTCTACCTTTCTGCAGATGATGATGGGATGGGATGGGATGTTTAAAAGCTCTTGGTTTTTGTTAAAACCTATAGTTGAAGTTCTCTATAATTTTTAACGTCCTGTCGTTTTTCTAATTCCCTAAACTAGCCGTTAGGGACCTGACAAAAATGACCGGTCATTTCTATTAATTCCCTAAACAATGTCCATCTTTGTGGTAAACGACCGGTTCTACAAATTTAAGTTTGGCTAACGATAAGAACTAAGTGACATGTCGTTTAGTGCAGAAGGCTGTACCATAAAACTTTTCTGGTGCCCTGATCACCAGTGTTGCCCTTCTCTTAATCCCAAATGATCAATTGAAAGATTAGAGAAATAAAATTCAGTAATTCATATATTCTTGAAATAATAATAATAATGATAAGGGAATGATAGTGATTTTGTCCCCAGAATCCATAGATTTCAAAATACATTGAATTTGCTACTAATGCTTTTCTTCTGATAAACAAAATAGGGATATCCATATAATTTTAAAGAATGATAAATTCAATTACGTAAAGAATATGCCACCGGCCAAAATACTTGATTACAAAATATACACACCAAGTTCCTCCCCCTCCCTTCTCTCACATATACAACATATACAACAAGTGGAAGCCATTGCTGTTTTTGCAATTCCACGACTGAAAAGCAGTTGCCCATTAGTCCTTCAACCCACAAAATAAATTTCAAACAAAAAACACCCACTCCCCCC
Organism: Vernicia montana; assembly: GCA_949750685.1. Lineage (NCBI taxonomy): Eukaryota > Viridiplantae > Streptophyta > Magnoliopsida > Malpighiales > Euphorbiaceae > Vernicia > Vernicia montana. The sequence goes on along the minus strand of CATKHJ010267502.1, from coordinate 26,909 downwards.
AACCAGAACCCTTCCCCCAAAGAATGCAAATTATACCCGTGCATCTCTTATAAGGACCATGTACCGAACAACCTTAGTTGTGGTACCATGTGAAAGTTTCAGGCTTTGCCTTAAGGGTAATATGAATGATCTGATGCTCAAGAGAAATACACAAGTTTCTCTTTCCCAGGACAGAATCTGCAGATATTTCCAAACACCAATGATAATCTGAAGTGTAGAATAACTTGTTTTGTAACTTCACTGTGCTATGTTTGGCTCTCTGATAAGGACGTCAAAGATTTTGATGCTACAGTATGAAGCAGTGATTGAGTAGCTAGAAGTTTTTCCCTCAGAATGACATTGTAGTTGTACAAATGCTGGAGGTTCTTCTGGATATCAGAAATGTCTGCTTCAGATCCATCTTTGAATTCTGCAATAAGAAAGCAACGACATTACATTAAGAAATCGATTAGAAAGTGGCATAACCCAGTAAATGAAATGCCCAATCAAAGATTTTGCAAAACCATTATACTCCACATTTAAAGATCTGCACTAATAAAAGATTTGGAGGACCTATAAATTTACAGCACCATGCAAGATAACCAGGTGGCTATGTCATTTTACTTGGGCCCCATAAATTTTTTAATTTGTAGGCAAGGAAGATAATTTGATCAGAATCCTTGGCTGATGATGAGGATCTTTCTTTCGTCTGCCATGCAATATGTACTGTTTGTCCTTCATATAACATGTCTAAAGGCATATATTATTATTACTATTCTTTTCTTCCTTCTCTTTTGGATAAAAGAGCAATTTCAATAAGGTATATGACATAACATGTCTAAAACTCTCAAAACTCAAAAGGCTCAAATTCAATGAAAAATTATTAGCTAGTTTGACAAGTAAGGACTTAGAATGAATTTGAGCCTTTTGACTTTTTGAGAGCTTTTGAAGGTTTGTTGCTTTATGGCTTTACCTTTTATTTTCATTAATTCTTCAAAACCCAAAATAGGTTGCTTCTGCCTTAACAGAAAATGTTACAAGAAGGAAACAAGCCACAAAGTGAGAAGAAGGAATGCCTAGTATTACCTAGCGGAGGTGGCAAAGGAATGGCATTATCATCAGTCAATGAATGTGCTTGAGACTGGGAGGCATCTCCCACATGCAAACCAACTGAATGCTGTATTCCATTGTTTGTAGAGCCAAACACTCCACCTTTCACAGTCTGGAAAAACCATAAATAGCAAGCAACTTAAAACGTGCTAAGGATCAGTGAAATCTTGCTTAATAAAAGAATTAGAAAACAATTCACAAATCATCCAGATAGATAATCAACTCAGATACTTTTCATAGAGTGGAACATACAATTTATCAACAAAAAATAATGTTTACAGTCACTTCATTAGCTAGTTGTTATTAGAGAATAGTAATTGCCCTATCAGGTCCTAGATGACAGAAGTTGCAATTCATCTGACTCCAACTTCAAGCTAATCATATAGCATATTAGCCATCATTGAAGCCAAAATAGTTTATACATCACAAATCTTATCACCATGCTATGATGGCTTTTCAGAAGCCAACTTAGGAGGGGAAAAAGGAAGAAAATTCAGTTGTGTAGTGCTAAGAAAATTCAGTTACGACAGCTTTGCCTTTAAATAGCAAGTAAATAACCACATGTGAAATTTCAGGGATATTGATTAAGTTGGGTCAAATCATCGTAATTAGAATGGAAAATGCTGGGAAAACAGAAAAGAGGTTAGAAAGCATTTCACTTAATAGCCCTATTTGCATTGTGGTACATGTAGGATAATTAAGGAAGCAAGAAGCTAACATACACGTTCTTCCCCTGTGCCAGAATATCCCCCTTCAGTGTTCAATGTGCATCCTGCTGTATTTGATTTCACTCCCTTTTGGCTATGTTCTTGTATGACGTTCTGCACAATAAAAAATCAGGTGATTTAGGACGGTGGGGAAAAGAGAAGCTCCAAAATTCAAATGAGGGTTCAAAAGAGAGACAATATTGGTGCAGATTACATAAAACTAATCGATAAAGCATTACCTTTTCACTAGGTACACTATCTCTTATGTTTAGACGGATACTATCTGTTCTGGTTTGTGATGCCTTCTTCCGCAATGATCCACTGCCACGAATGGAAGGTGCCTTGAAACAACTGCAACTAGATCCCTGTTTGCTGCTGTTGAGTTCATCATTCAATTTGCTGCAACCCCATGTGTACATTACATATTTCCTCAACTAGTTATCAGAAGAGTTATGCAATATATCAGTCAATCAAATTACAGGAGCCAAAAAATAAAAAATTGAATCAATGTAAAAAGTTGCTAAAGTGGAATAAGAGCTGCTTCCTTGGAAAAGAACTTACTGTATCCCAGTGTCTTTGAGCTTTTAGTCGACTTCTTATGTTTCGCATAGTTCTATCTTCATTACGGAGTTTTTTGACTCTGTACTCGCACTACAACCAAGCAAGCAATAATAACATAAGATAATTATATCCCTCTGGTAAGTTTTTAGCTTTTGTCATGGCCCTGTTAAAATCATCCGCAGACTAACATAAAATAACTTATATTCACATTTTCAAACATCTTCCTACACCACATTACTTTATTTTCTGATAATTCATATTGCATCTATTATGAATAGTGTCCTTTAAAATTGATCATAAATATTACCATAACAATTTGAGAGGTATCCAAAATAAAGCAACTTGACTGAGCCTCTTCTCTGATTCTTTAGGCTATAAGTGCTCTTCAGCATTCTTTGACATTATTCTCCATCATGCCTACAAAACACTCCACCAAGACTACCATTCTGCCACCCTCATCAGAACCACCTTTTCAACTTCTAAAATCATCACAATGTAATACTTCTTATTTCACGTGTGCTATGCCAATAGCAGATAATGTTTTAACAGGCTAATGCTTTCAAAGGTATTCAATATATAGCAATTTGCTGGAACCTCATCCCTTAACTCTTTGAAGGTCAAGTCCTCACTCCTCATAATTCCTCAAGATAATAATTAAACAAAACTTGTTTTAACTTTCTAAGGGTTTAGACACATGCATAAATAATTGCTATGCATGATTTTTCTTCTTCCACTGAATTTTCTAAATGATCGTCAAAACAGAAGAATAAAGGAGGCAAAAAAAAAAACTCTGAAAATGAAAGAATCATACTTGCACCAAGAAGTAGAAAAATATGCCAATGCTAATGCAATATAGTCCACCAAGATCTGCAAGGAAGCTTACTGCATTGTGAACAGAGAGTTGCATAAGAATACAGAATTTAGCAGAACTATTGCATAAACAAAACTAGATTTAGTAATATAGAACACTGAAGCCAACCAAGAGACCTAGCAGCTAACTCAAAATACAAATTTATTTCACTAAAAGTGCTAAGGAACCAATGAGTTTCTAAGATCTTAACTTCTTAATATTAAATATTATATCTTATCTTATATTCTTATATGTTATAATTTTTTATCTTATAATACTTCAGGTGCTAATGAAACTACTTTAGTAAAATTTAAATGATCAACAAGATGGCTGAATTGAGCATAAATAAAAATCAAAGCTCCATTTCTCTCTCTCAGGGGTAGTATAAAGGATTCTCCATTTATATAGGCCAAAGTTCCATAAAAAAAAATGCATGTCCATCAACGGAGATATATGAACACACGCCAACAATGTAGCTTGACCAGTAAACATCAGGGCATATCTATCTTTCATGTACATATAGAAAAGGGCATTGTTATGAAGAAAAAAAAAGGTCCAAAAACCCTTCCTTTCTAGACAAAAGGTCTAAATGAAATTCAAGCCTTCAAAACCAATTCTGGCATGTTGAGGTTGAGCATGTGTCCACATATGTGTTGTGAAACAGCAGCTCATGCTAATGTCTAAAAGTAATATTCTGTGCTTGATTCAATTGTTGCTTCATCAATTTTGAAGTCATCATCGAAAAAAGTGTACAATCATAATACGAAAGACATTATCAAAGATGTATGCATGCATTGCCATCACAAGGTAGTCAAAAATAAAGAAGCACAACAGTTATAAACTGTCAAATTGCAGCTGCAAATTCTAAATAGAAGATCATCCAAATAGCAGCACAATAAACACAGGTAAATCAGATTCACTTACCAGGACCCATTATGTTTTGATTTTCGATCTCAACAATATAGGCAGAGAGGTAATTGACATACACTGTAGTGTTGATGAGTCCATTACTAGAAGTCTCAAGGGAGGCTTGGAGCTGATTTGTATCACGATAAAATGAACCCGGAATAAACTCATGAAATAGAGGTTGGAGGAGCCTTAGATCATGTAGACTGCGGTAGATTCTAGGAAATAGATTAAATTTCAATATATTGGTATTCATCCCTCTGAATGTAACTGGTCTGTCATCAAAAGTGCTTCCATTCTTTAGTGTACCACTAACAAAACTCAGGTGCTTTTTATCAGCATGATTTCTTGTGGTAAGGTTGAACTGAAACCCAACAGCACTGGCAGGAGCATTTGGAAGATCAACAAACTGCCATGAAATAAACATATAATCTTGATGGAATCGGCAGTTGGTACACTTAAAAGTTAGAGTTGGCCCTGTAGTTGTGTTCTGGCAGGTGTAGTTCACTAAATCATTAAGGCTGGCAACCCTACGGTCCATAAGGCCAGGATTCCCAGTAACTAAAGTACCAAGACCACGCAAGTTTGAACAGCTCATACTAGAAATGGTGGTTATATTAAATTCCATGTCATTGACAAAAGAAGCCAAATCAGGTGCATTTGTTGCTTTCACATTATGCACTTCAATGGTTCTCTTTGATATGATTTGGTAAAGCAACCTGAGGAAAACTGGAAAACCAAGTCAATATATATTCATACAAGAACAGATTCTGAGCAATTTATAACATAAGTACAGATACACTAGCATCAAGAATTAGCAACTACTTGCTTAAACAAGGAATGCTATCATATATACTTACGCAGCAAACAAACCAATGAAAAGTATGCAACTTGCCATTGAGAAAGTTCCACCAAGTTCTGTTTTTCGCTTCACAACCTTCTGCTGATCATCCTTCAATTAAAAAAAAAAAAAAAAAAAAAAAAAAGGAAGGGGAGCAACGAGAGTTAAAGCAATTCCACATTGCAATGTCAAAAAAATAAAAGAAACTTGGTAATAGATTCTTTTAAAAAAGTTGTTTTATATGAAATACAAAATGGTTAAAAGAAGAATAATAAGAAGAAGAAAACATCTGGTTAGCATATCGATCCTCAAATAAGAAGTCAATCTAGGCCTTCAATCATGGGAGAAATCAGAAAAAGTATACTTAGTTAATATTAAGGTAGTAATTTCTGAAGTTTATGAAATAAACATCAAGCAAAAAGCAATGCATTGAAGACTCCACTTGCAGCCAATTAAAAAATTCAGCAACAATACATCAATTTAAAATCCAGAATGGACACATCTAAAATGAAGAGAAAGTATCTAAAACAAATGAGAAATAGCCCACTTAACTGCACAAAAAGACATATTATATCAGTAAAATGATTAACATGTCCAACAAAGAAAAGGGCATTATACTTTTCTTTTTTTTTTTTTTTGAAATCAAAAGGGCATTATACTTAAAACTCATATAAAAAGATTAAGAGAAATTAAACAAGAAAGCAAAAAATTAATTACCAGCCAATGCCTAGTGGCAAAGCAAACATCCAAACGACTAATCCACCACCTAATTTTGAACCAAATATTTCTACCATCGCTAAGCTTCATAAACCTCAAAAAGAAACAGAACATAAGCCAAGAAACCAACATCACTAAAGTAGCCTCCAAGAAAACCGCCTGCGACTGAGTAAACTTCTTAATAGAATCAAAAGAAAAGATAGTCTCCGGGAAAGAAACGGCGTAAGAGATTCCGATGTCGGTGTAGATGGCAGAGGTAGAAGTGAAAAAGGAGCAGCTATTGGTGGTCCGATTGAGGAAGCGGCCGGCCGGACAAGCGCAGAAGGTGGTGTTGTAGGTGATGGAACCTTGAGGACAGGCTGTCATTTTAGTTGATTGAATATTGAAGGAAAGAAAAAACAAGGTATTTTGACGTCTGAAAACAGAGGAAGAAATCTTTTCCTTTCCTTTCCTTTGTTGGTGAAGTTAGGAGAAGGAAAGAAAGGGAAAAAAGGAGACCAAGACCTGTGATTATGGGTAAGGTTTTGGGTAAAGATTTTGATGTTCTAGAATCCATCTTTTTTTATTAGAGAGGAGAAGAAAAGAAAAGAATGTTGACATCACATGCTAAGACCTTAATCTTATTATCAAACTCAAATTTTAATTTTCAGTGTTTTCTATGTTATTAATTAACCTAATCTCTAAGTGAAATTGGGTTGGCTTCTAAATTAATTTTACTTAAATTTCTATATTTGAGTTTCCAAGACACTATAAATCAAGTTCATCTCATTTAGTGCAATGATAAATGCTTTAGAGACTAAGGCTATGTGGTAAAATGATAGAACTATAATTTTTAAATTTTTTGAAAATATGTTTACTTGACTATAAAAATAACTTAAACTATATGATCAATTCAAAAATATTCAATACATAATTATGTAAGTATTAAAGATAAATTTCTTTCCCACTAAAATCAAGTTAAAAATTTTATTGTCTATTAAAAAATAATCCTTCTTAATTATTAACTCAAAAAATATTATTAACAACACATTTAAATATATTAATGTAATAATAATGTATATTAAGAAGATTTTCCTTTGAGATTGCTTGAAATTGAGATGTTTGTAAATAATAAAACGTGTAGAAGATTAGTATATTCCATATTCAAATAAAATATAGAAATGAAACTAATGGAGAAACGAACAAAACAAAATAGAGGAAGAGGAAGATGTGAAAAGATGATTATTGGATTGACAAACACATGGCATTTTAATTGTGTTTTTAATTTTTTAATTCCATACCACCAACTCATAAAAAGAAAAGCTGGCACTTAAAATCCAAAAAAGTAAATTCACGGATCAAACAGAGTTGAGTAAACATGAAAATTTGCAAAAATAAAAATGTGAAGCAATATTAAAGTTCAATGGCCCTAACAGATAAAATGCCATGAGTTCAAGAGCCTCTAGAATTATTTTTTTCTAAATAAAAATAAAATTAAGAAATCTATATGGATATTACAAAATTTTATGTTCTAACTTCTCAGGCTTTGCTTTATTATTATTATTATTATTATAAGGCACAAATTTGACAGGAATCATATCAAGAAAAGAATGAAAAAACATATGGGCATTATCTTGTATAAATGCGAGAGTTCAATAATCTTTTCTCCTGCTGTTGATAAGGTCACTGCCAAATTCATCCTCATCATTTTCACATTGTTCTAATAATTCTTTAAAAGCAGGATTATAAGCAACGGCTGAGCGCAGATATTTTGCAGCTTCAGCTTTGCGACCTTCGTTATACAAAGCACTGAAAAGCCGAGTTATTTCACTTATTAGTTATAATATAAGAAAATATAGTGAAGAAACAAGAAAATAAGTCATAATAATTCTGAAGATGAATTTTCTAGTCATCATAGATTTTCAAATACGACGTCAAAGAAGACCATTAACCAGATGTGGTAGCTACCCCAACACTTTAGACTAGCTTTACTGATTGCTAAAATTCGTACCTTGCAAAAAATACCAAACTTTCAAAGTAATGGACTTTGCTTTTTGGGTCCTCTGGCTCTTCTAAACTTGCAACTCTTTCCAGGTGCACAATCCCTTCTGCATTCTTCCCCTGTGTCACATAAAAAGAAGGCGGTAGGAAATGAAAAACATACCGTTGACCATTAAGAGCATTAAAATTTAAATGCCTATCCAACCAACTCAAATTGATGGCATATCAGAATATCATTTTAAAAATTTGATAATGTTTGTATCGTGCATTTAAAAAACTTTAGAATGTTTACGTCATCCATTTTACTTTAGGAGAGAATCACAGAAATGTTAATGAGTTACCTGACGAATACAAGCAACACCAGCCCACTGAGACGAAAGAATCAGGAGATCCACATACTTGGCTTCTGTTGGGTGGCCAGCAAGAAATAGCTGATGACAAATCATTTCTGATTAATGGAGGAGCAAGCATGCAATTTGAACATAAAAATTACTTGCACAAGTCAGAGAGAAGCTAAAGCTAGTGTCAAATATCTAGAAAAATATTATCACAAAATTACATTGCAGTGCTGCTATCCGAAAATTAAAGCACGTCTATATAGTGCAAATTCATTAACAAGTATTAAGGAATATCAGTATAAGGCTTTTATGGTGAATGGACAGATATGACACTGCTATCATCCAAAATTCCATGATAATCACAAATCATAAAATAGCACATTCTTAACCATGACAAAACTAGAAAATGAATGGAAGAAAGAGGCAATACAGAATACAGACCTTGGAAATAGCATGCTCCAAATGTTCTGTAGCCTCTGCATACATTTCTTTTTGCAGCAGAGTCTGTCCCATAAGAACCAAAGCTTCCACATAGTTAGGGTCCTTCTGAAGTGCCAGCCTGTAGCCAAAAGATAATAATACAATGATACCACCATGAATAAAGTTGGTTATCTAGAAAGAAGACAAGGAATAAGAAGTAGAAGAAGGCTAGAGCAAGTTACTGTAACAAAGGAATTGCTCTTTCTCTTTGCCCATTGGATAAGAGTTGGACAGAGATCTGTCAACAGTGTCAATGACAAAAATGTGAGAAAACTTGTAACTCCTCTCCAAGAACCCAATAATGCATTCAATTTCTATTGTAACCACTTACAACAAGCAGTTTCTTAGGGCCTAAATTTTCCACAGAAACTTTGCCTCCCTTGCTTGGTGAATTCAAAGTTGTTGTTTCTGGTGTACCCATTTGTTCAGAACCAGCAGCTGATGTTGTAGGTTCCTTGAGTGGTAACCCTAATTTTGCACGAACAGCAGGATGTTTGAGGGATAATTGCTGCACATTTGGTTGTCTTACACGAGTCAGTGAGAACATTCTTTTTAGTCATTGTTTAGGAGTTTAAATTGTCTAAGGTTCTCAAAAGTAAAAAAAAAAAAAAAAAAGAAAAAGCTTCTTTTCCCTTCTATTTCAATTTTTAGTCCCATGGCCTCCACAAATGAAATCAGAGACCCAGCAAGAAAGAGCTAAGCATACAGGAAGTAGCAGACCAAATACAATTTTTTTCATCCATGGATACCTTCAAAAGGAAGCCTCAATGGATATTCATTTCTTGTATCTTGAAAATGTTATTGAAAAATGTACTGATAAACTCTATAAGGCATAAGAACAAATTTGTCCTGGGAAACACAGAAACCAATAACCAACCTGGATAACACTTAATGAACTATTGGTGACCCAATAAACCAGACTTCCCTGCAAAATGAAACAGATAAAGAAAATTGTGAATCTGCAGCAGGAAGAGAGTGAGAAGTCATTCAATGTCAAAATAAGTAGTTACCTCCCAACAGAAAGACAAAAAGATCAGAAATTATGGAGAAAACAAGACTGACAAACACCAGATTTTAATTGATTCTAGAGGTTCGTGGTCTTGGAGACAGCCCAAAACATAAAGCCAGGATATCTTGTTCAATTGGATAAAAAAAATGATTTAAACTAAAAAAATAGGATTTTGCTTGTCTATTTGATGCTGAAATGTGTAATCGCAGAAATAAATTTCTGGTTGAAGATTGCATGACCACATGGATAAGTGCATTTTAATCCATTAATTTGGGATCATGTTAAGCTATGGTTAAGTCCTTTCTTGATTTCAATGAACAATAACTACAAGAACATAGGCTATGCGCATAAAATAAGGATGTAGAAGTTTGGTGATGTAGAAAATTTTTGGTCAGCGACTTTTAGTAAAGTTTGATTTGACAACTACAAGTCTACAAATATTAAGCACAAGGGCAAGCAAGTATGGAGAACAATGAAAGATCTGAAAGCAATTTCATTTAATTGTTAATCAGGATTTTCTTTAGGGATTTTTACTATTTAGGATTTTATGTTAAGGCTGCTATTTTGGTCTTTACTTGCTCCTAAGCTGTGGACTTGGGATCAAAAGTGATTGGCTTATGTTCAAGTTGTGTGCACCCACATATAGGACAACTTGATGTTAGTTTTTAGATATTTACTAATTACGAATACTCCCTCTTTATTCTTCTCTTGCTATCTCTCTATTTTATCTCTCCACTCCCTCTTTCTCCCCTCCTCTCATATCCCTTGTACACCATCATATCCAGCAGGAAATTAAATGCAGCATTAAATTTTGACCAACTATCTCGATATTTCCAAGAAGGCAAGTTGAGAGAAAAGTGATTTGATTGAATATAATATAATCTAAGTTGAAAAGAAATATTAAGTCAGATGTAAAGTTACCTGTGGAATGCAATAGCCAATGAAAATTAAAGGCAGTGTAAGAAGATCCAAATACAACTTGTAGTACTGCACTAAGAAAGCTTCCAATAATTTATGTGAAGTAAAATACTAAATAAATAAGGAAACTTAATTCTGTGTTAACAACCAAATATTCCAACAGTGCAAGTATCCATGAAACTAACAAAAAAATTACCATCAACTTACTTTTGCCAATAAGGCCAATACTCCATTCGTCTTTTGAACAGAAAATTTGTCAAAAGAGAGCTGAAAGAATACATAAAAATTCAGTCAAAGTCAAAATTATTTTTGTGAACAACATGTTAAAGAAAGCTGCTAGTGAACGATGTCATAAGAAACAGATTTAGACAGGAGAGAGACATCAATAAATGCTACAGGCAAAAAACTTCTTGAAAATCCAATAAGTTTAGAGACAGAAGGGATATTAGATGTACATTTCAGATTCAGCAAATATTTCTATTAAAAAAAGAAACATAGCTGTCACAAGCAAAATATATTGAGTGCCATCTGTATATTACAGCCTAAAGAGAGAGAGAGGGAAAAGAAGAAGAAGAAAGATATCTACACAAAATTATAGTCATCAAACTTCTAATGCAAGTAATGTCAAAGCTATATAATTTCATGCACAATGTTGTAACATTTTTTAAGCTAATCCAATTGTATCCCAAGCCACATTAAGTGGGTTGCTAATACCTCTACCTCAACTAGGCTCACTAACCACCCCATGTGCAAACCAAAAGCAGATTATCTCAGTGTTGTAAAGGATCCTTTTAGGAGATCTGATCCTACAACAATTCAGAAAGAATAGGAACATAAACGCCCATAAGAGTATGATTTACCTGAACATTAATGTAGTGCAAGCCAGCAATCAGCAATGGAAAGATGGGGCCTAAAACACCATGAGGAAATTCAGTCAAATTCTGAAACCATAGAGTGCCACCCTGTAATTGATTATGCAAAAAATTTCACTTTTGAGAAACTACATTGGAGCAAGTAACTTATAAATGTGATAACTGTTTCAAAGAGCACCACATGGTTAAACACTTCTCTACAGAATTAAACCTTTACATATGCCAAAACAAACACAAATATCACGTTTGATCATATTATAAAGCAATTCAAAGAAAGTAGGTAGCATTTTCATCCACCAATTGAGAAGATTAAATGTCCATTTAACAAGAAAAATTCTGAGAAAAAATAGGAGATACGTTTAGAACAAATAATTTCGAATATCTTGGAAAGTGTCATTTCTCTCCTTATCCTAATAAAAAAGAAATAGGATAAAAAGAGTCTTTATATGCAAAATCAAGGCTCCAACCATTGACATTATAGTAGCAAGCTACTTCCTTGCACAGGTCAACATCCAGTACAATTCTGCTAACATAATTGATAAATAACTTTAAATATGAATATGATGCCAGTTCCTTACGCAGTCAAACCCAGGATGATGATCCAAAGACATTCTTCGAATACTGGTCATCCACAAAAGAAAGCAAGGAACCTGCATATAAATTGAAAAATAAGGCAAGGTTATGAATTAGAATAAATTCCATGGTATAGAGAAAAAAAACAAAAGATGTGCTGTACCTGGACAGAGAAAAATGCAAGAAACCATAAATATGAGGGGCAACCAATTGCTTTCCTTTCCTTCTGAAAGAGTGAAATTTGATCAATATAGCTCCTTCCTGACAGAGGTGGTGGAAATGGAGGAGGCACTAAGAGAAACACATATGCTTTAACAAATTAATCCCAGGTTAAACTTAAATTTCTGGAACTAGCTCATATTTGGAAAGATTCAAAGAAAAACTTACATTTAGGAAATAGCTCTGATATCCTTTTCACCTTGTTAAGTTGCAAAACAAGTAAAGGGAACAGTGTAATTCTCATAGCTACTGTGGCTGAAGCAATAACTATCCACCTGAAATGTTTTTTGCAAATTTCATGTTCTCTCATAAATTTTACGTTTTCTTAGAAACCAAACGAAAGAAACTCACCAAGGCAATCCAGTGAGATCATGGAAACCATCAAGCAACGAAATCAATGTACGAACCGGAAGAATTGACTCTTCTCCACCACTGATACCATTAACCACACCGTCAACAACCTCATCAACTCCAGAATTTGAGTCGGTAGCTGAGTTAGCAAAAAACTCTGAGTCATCGTTTGAACGAGTCGAGAAGGATCTACCGTTAAAAAAATGAAAAGCAGAGAATGAATAGGAAAAGTGAAGTTTATGTAAATTGTTAGATGGAATTGGAGGTTGTGAGTGGAGGGGGCTAGGGTTTGTCAGGATTTGAGAGACACAGCCATAAGAGAGTGTGGAAAGAGAGGAGAGGGGCCGAGAACGGCGGAGGTGAGAGAGGAAGAGCTTTGAGGCAGCCATTACCGGTAAACGGCGAGGTTTTAGTTATTACATAATAAAATACAGCTTAATTCAAATAAACGACATGACGTTTGGATACGCTGGTTAGATTACAAGTGAACTCTTGACGACTGCGGGGTAAAAACATTACATGTTAATTTAACGACCAGTCGTTTCTCGTGCAAACGACCAAAAATAGTAGATAGTGTTCGTTTGGCCACTTTCCAAGTTAAATATTGCCTTTCAGGTTTCAACTTAATTAACAATAAACCTGTTCATGGCTCAGGTAGCCGTGGTCCGTTCAAATTCGATATTTTAACGGGCAGGTCTGGTAATATATTATGAAAATTGGGTTCTTTTATAATATATATATATATATATATATATATATATATTCTTTTTTGGAGGCGTGGGGTTTTGAACTTGCATAAAGTAAATTGATGAATGTTTTTATCATTAAGTCATGCCACTTGTGCAAGATTGGTTTAATGAACCGTCAATTTCAATTTGAAATTTACAATTTTAATTAAATAAAATATTTAAATTGAAATCATAATCTTTTTTTTACGATTTCGGTTTAAAATTGATCGATTCCAGTTTCGATTTGAAACTATTTTTTTTTATTATGGTCTAAAATTAATTTCGAACTAATTATTTTGTTACATTAATTTTGAATAAGAAATTAATATAACATAATAAAATAATTTAAAATAAAATTTTAATAAATAATAAAATTTATTAAAATACAATTATATATTAAAAAAAAGATTTGCAGTTAATTCTTAAGTTAATTTATTAAAATACAATTGTATGACTGGTTTAATCAAACCGGCAATTTTAATTTTTGGTCCGATTTTTAATAGAAATCGAAACTAAAATCAAAACCAAACTTCTCACGGTTTTGATTACAAATCGAAATCATAACCGAAAAACAATTTTATTCGGTCAGTTCTATTCCGATTCAATGGTTTCAGTCTAGTTTTGATCACCCCTAACACTTCTTATGTCATTACTTCTATATATTATATATATACATTATTATAATTTTATTTATTTAAGCTAAAATTTATTAGTTTTTGAGTTATTTAGAAAAATGAAAATTTGAATTATATATATATATATATATATATATATATATATATATATATATATATATATATATATATATATATATAAAAGTCGGACTGGACCAAGCTTTCCTAAAGAAGATGAGCTAAAGTTTAAATAACCTAAAATAAAATTAATCCTGAGTCAGATTGAACTCGGACTTAAATAAAAAATTATAAGTCCGATTGAACCCGCCCAAATCCCACCCATAAACATTTCTACTTAATATACATTACATATAACTACTTCGTCTATGGTGGAGAAACGACCGAATAATGACGTCATCGTCTCTTTTTCACGTATGGTCGTTTTACCACTTTCCACATAATACTAATTTTACTGCGAGAAATTAAATGTCAAGAAAGCCTATAAATAAACCAAGAAAATATATTTTAAATGACAAAAATTTTCAAGGGGAAAACAGTATCGAGGTTTGATTTTTTTTTTTTTTTTAACAAATTACCATTGTTGATCTCAAAAAGCAAGGAAATGTTTTAGTATTAATATTTGAGCGGCTATTGAAAAATTAGAGATAATTAATCATTATTTTTTAATGATATTTCACATATTCTAACCATAGTTGACACTGTAATGTAATTATTTAATGGCTTGAAAATTGAAATTCATATTAATTGAATCATATTACATAAAATCAGTCATTCAGAACCATGAGTTTATTTAATTATGCAGGAGAATTCGACCCTGGAGTAAAAGTGTATAAAAAACACGAGGCAAGGATAGGGCTTTTACCAAGAAACCTGAGGTATGAAATTTACTTAATGAAAGATTTATGAATAATTAGAGGAGATTCCATAATTTTTCTTTAAAATAAAAATTAAATTTCCATCAATTTCATTTTGGACAACTATTTATTATTTCATTGGATATATAAATAAATATAATAATAGCACATCTAAATAATGAATTATGTTAGTATACAACATGCTGATTCCAACAAATGAGATTAGTATGTACATTAATACGTCCACACACCATCCTCACCCCAACCCCACCAATGCTTCCCATTACATCTCAATGTCTTCCAGGTCTGGTAGAGGAAATCGAAGGATTGCAGCAATACCAGTCAATTGGGCCAATTCTGTTTTTAGAGTGAAAAATAATGAATTCAAAATACTGATAACTTGGGTATAACCATTCAAAAACTTTGCATGCAGTCTCCATCTAAAATTTTACATGTGGTTCTTAAATGCCTAAAGCAAAGTGAAACGATACTCACGCTCCCCTGAGACATGCATAGATGAAAATATATGAGCAGTGCCCCCTGAATTCTTCACTGACTCGACTAAATTGACATATTTCTTCCTCGTTGGTATATCAGCATTCCTGAAAGCCAAATGGTAACAAGAAATTATCAATATTTCTCTCTTAAAAGCTGCATACTTTTGCCATATGCAATATTGGGATCCTAGATAGAGGCATGATAAGATAATAAAAGAGTAACAAATGATGCAAATTGCAAATGTGTGTTCAAGCTTGCTGCATGCATATGAGAGTAATCTGCACAGTATATAAAACATGATCTGTGAAATTGAGAGTGCAAATCATGAATTCATGATCTGTGAAAGTATATTAAACAATACGGAGTTCTCTCATCAATATTGGTTAAAAGATATATCCAGAAGAACAAGACCACATTTCCCTAAATGCAGATTCAGCAAACACCAATACACCATGAAACATCCACATTAAATAAGAATATTGCACATTATATGTGGTACCTCTTAATTGGCCAATACTACTGTTGAACAATTAGAAGTAATCTAATTATAATAACCTGAATAAATCATCTGTGATGAGAAGAGTTTGGACAGCCATGCGTTCATGGGCAACCTCTACATGCTTTGGTCCATAGCATGCTCGAGCTGGATCCTATCAGAAAACCCAAAAATCAAGCACATTCTAAGAATTTATTTGGGAATTATCTCATATAAAATGTAAATATACTAAAAGAGCTAATTTACAAGTAATTTTACCATTAGTTATATGTTAGGCTTAATCAGATCTCAGTGGCTTTGAGTTCTCATAGTGTTGAATTAAGGTTCATTACGTTATTTTCAAGTATCAAATCTTACTCTCATAAAGTTTTGTGATTTGTTATCAACATATAGAGAATCAGGCAAGGAAAGAAAAATTCACAATTAAAACCAAAAACCATTCATCTAAAGAATAGAACCTCACATTGGAAAGCATGTTAAAGAAATCCTCTAGTGCTCGGACCTGTAAAGGAAGAAAAACCTGTTACAATTTGAACAGATATTTGACACAGTATGCTTCTATAAACACAAGACACAAGTATGCATTGACTGGCGCTAGGACAAGGAAAATATTTTCCAATAAAACAAAAATGAGACAATTTGAAACATTAGCCAAATTGGATTTGTCTAAAGTACCTCTTGAGCAGCCTTAGTGTCTTTTATCATGTTCATAACATTTGGGGCATCAAGAACCTCTCTCAAGCTATGCCTGTGCATCAAATGTTAATGTTCAGTAATAAAGAAAAGCACGCTGGGCAGAACTTTAAAAAATTATAACATCAAGACAAGCAATACTAATAATCTGGCCCAACACCTAATTTGTTCAATCCCCGTCTAGAAGTATAAGACTGAAAAAGTTTATACGCCTCACTAAATTGAAAAAAGGACTACACAAGTTTTGTGATGTTCTGACAGCTCTTTCCAAATATATCAGTGTAGGATATCCTTCTTCGCCTTTGCACAGCTAAACTATCATTGCCTCCAAACAACAAAAAGATGAATATGGATGGGGTTAAGGAGAAACTTCAGGCTGTCAAATGTGCACACAATGTCTCATCCTTAAGTCAAGACAGATAAAAATTCAGTAGAGGAGTCAATAATGCAAAATGAGAAGTTGGAGTGGCACAAATTGCAAAGACTGAACTTGAAAAATGGATGAGAGAAGCACAAGTAGCACAAAGCGCAGATATTAAACAATGACAAATGAAAAGGTAGAAGCATATGTCTATGATGTATAATTGAGCAAAATGGCCCCGACAATACCATTTGACTAAGATGAGAATCAAAATAGAAGATATGGGAAAAGCAGACAAGATACATGTAATTGACAGAAGAATAATTAAGGAAAGCACACTTTTTTCATCAGTTATATTGACCTTGCTGCACACATGCTTAACATATTTCTGGTAACATAGTCATCATTGAAAAGTTTCATTACTGTTCCAAAGGCAGTGAACACTAGAAGTAAAGATAACAAGCAACATACTTGTATCCTGAGCTTGTATGAACAAGAATTATGCTTGACTTGTTCTCAATTATGGGTCTCAGCTGTCTCCTTTCTGCCTCCAACAGTAAGTGACGATGAAACTGATCCTGAAGCACATAAGAAGAAAACTCTCAGGTATAACACACATTGCTGTAGAAAATACAGCTTGATAAGTGATCATAACTACAACATAAGCAAGTGGACATTTCAAATGAAATCAGGGTCAATGATAGGTGAGAAATTTATCTAATACCTTTGTGAAACAAATTTAAAAATCAGAGAAAATGAAAGACAAATTTATCTCATACCTTGGTGAAACCAGGGCTTGCAATCACAGCACACCGAATAACATTGAAATCAATATGTTTTAGGAAAGCCTACACAAGGACAAAATCCCATCAGCAATAGAGGAGCAAGTACTCTACATCTAGGTATTTAATGTGACTACAACCATTTGTGAATATTTTCAGAAGTAGGATAGAGCCACAAAATACAAGTCAAATAGCACTCACTTGTAAAACACGCTCAAAGAACTTATTCAATGCCTGTAGGAGGAAGAAAGAAAAAGTGTTAAAAGTAAAGACTTCAACTACTTCTAATAAACTGACAAATCATTAAAAGCCATTCAAAAGAAGGTGGAAACTATAGAAGCCACACATCTAATAATAGCAATTCATAAATAAAAGGAATTCAACCTTCAAAAAAAAATAATAATAATAGCAATTCACCAAAAGGAAAAGAAAAAACTTACCGACTCATAACCAGCAATAGCAGGTCCATGCTTTCGAGGAATTGAAGCTTCTATCCTCGATCGAGTAGTTGTCATGCTGTAGTACATCAGCCGCAACACCATTAGAAAATCATCAAAACACAATCAGAAACTAAGAGTAACAGCTAAAAATAGGAGAATGGAAATAAAGATCTATAGAAAATAAGGTGCAAATCATCGAAACACAATCAAGCACTAAGCATAACAGCTAAAAACTGGACAATGGAAATAAAGATCTACAGCTGCAAGTATTTCTATGGATCACCTTCACATTAACAGAAAATAGGGTGAAAGCCATTCCCTAGTGGCTTTGGTGAGGTCAGCATAAAGTCCTGGCAACTGCCTAGACCCTTCTACCTCTACAACTCTAACAAAAACATAGACCAAACCCTTTCAGCTCTAGACAAAGGGAAGGTGCACCCTAAGTCTTGGTCCCCAGTCCCCACATGATGGTCTGAAGGCATTGCCTTGGGGAATACAGAGAGTGCTCCTACCAATCTTCTTCAATAAAGAGAAGGGGAAAAAGTAAGAGGAAAACTTATACATATTTATGTTCATTGTTTTTTCCACCAGCATGACATAAAACATTAAATATATCTTATGCTTTCATGAGTGGTCAAAAAGAGTGAGAGTTATTCTGTAGGTTGGGGTTTGTACTTAGACTTTGTATGATACCATTGATTCTCTAACCACAAAGACTTTGTTGCTTCATGTCATACTATTAACCATTGTTTCTGTTTTATTTCTTATATCATTGAACTCCATATGCTCAAAGAATTATTTTACCTTTTACCAATAAGCAAGATGTGTGCTAATCCTTCTTGCATTAAAACCACAGCAAGATCAGCACTTGCACCAGGATCTGAATTATAGGCAGAGAAAGATTGATTACAAAGAAACTAAATTAGTCTATGCATATTTATGTCAACAAATAAACTAAATTAGTACGAAAAGTAGTTGTGAAATCTTAAGTGAAAACACAGAACTTCCTAAAAATAATTTTTACATGGAAAATGCATTAAGTTTATGATAACACCTTTTATGCCCTCATAAAAGAATTATCAAGGAAAGGCATGAAATTCATAGAGAAGAAAATATACCAGAGGCTTGATTGAGTACATCTAACGCCAATGAGTCCCAAAATTCCTAGCATATATTGCAGTTTATAAGCCAAAACAAGCAGATGATAAAAGAAACAGACTTATCAGAAGAATGCCACATATTTGCAACAGGCGAAGCATATGTGAAAGCATTGAAAACAGTTAAAAAATAATCAAAAGAAAACAACCTATCTATGGTGTTAGGGATTTTAAAAAGAAAATAAGCAGAAGTATACCTTTCTCAAAACAAAAGGTCGATGCAGCTCTAGTTCTAAAGTATGAAATGCTCCAATCTGCAACGAAACTAAAATGAGGTTCTCAAAAGAAAAAGAAAATTCATCCATTAGTAAAGCCAAAATTTAAATATGATGCCATGCCACAGAGCCACACTTACCTTCACATGTTCATTCTCCAAAACATTCTTTCCACGAATTCGTATGGCAGACCCTACTTTATCATAATCTATGGCCTTAACAATACCAAAAGAAAAAAAAATAAAAAGGAAAATAATTGTTATAATTGAAGAGCAGAACTTATAAACTCAAATATTTACTCCTCCTTTCTAATTCTCATACCTCAACTTTTATTTCCAACTTGAGCTTAACTCTTTCTGCATCTCTCCCACCAGACGCTGCCTCTCTTAAAACTTTCCTATTGTATAATGAAAATGAAACCAATAATTACCAAACCAGTCTACCAAGAGAATTAGGTGACAAGATGCTCACCTGACAGTAACAGCCATAACGTTATCTCCAGGAGATATCAAATTGTAAGCAAACCAGAGATCATCCGAATCAATTGGTGTCATCTAGGAACACATAAAAAATAAATATATTTATTTCATTGAAAAGAAAAGCAAATAGATCGAAAAACTGAAGATTGAATTTGTACCTTGACGCTACCAGGGCCATCTGGTACAATATCTCTTCTTGTGATCTTCATTATTTCAGATATAACTGGCACACGTTAATGATAAAAAGAAATTTAAAATAAAAATTGCAATCATTATTATTGACATCAAAATAACTTCAAAAATTAAAAATAAATAAATAAAAGATTATCGACTCATGCGAGGAACACTAAACTAGTGGCACTGTTAACAGTGGCCAACCTGCTTTCTCTCTGCAATTCCAAAACCAAACACAGTGACTCAGACCCTAATTAATCACACACAAAAAGCACGCGCAACCTCTCCACTTAGCCTTCTTAATCGTCGATTTCTTGATTGCTGATTTGATACTCTTTGGCTTCTTCGCTGCTTTCACCAGCGTCTTCTTCTTTCCAGCGATAACTGCTTTTATTATTATTTTACTTTTTGGGCTGAACGTTTTTAGATTAGGAATTTTTAAGAGAGGGATCTTCATATCTAACCTTATTCACGTGTCCAAATACAAAAATCAGGTCAATTCTGAAACCTATTGTTAAGTCAACTACTTCTCAAGAGCCCAAACTGAACTTGAAAAGGCTTGAAAGACATTGGCCCAACTAGTTCAAACGATAAACCATTAATTTTAGTTAAATAAAACTCAACGGCCGGTCGTCTCGAGCCGTTGAGAAAAGTACAAAGTTCGGCCCAAACTCGACTTATATCAATCATCAAATAATTATTTAATATACTATTATTTAAAATATATATATTTTTAGTGAAATTTTTTAATATATATATATATATATATATATATTTTTTTTTTGATACAAAGGGAGGGGGAGACCCAGGAAACACTAAACACGAGCTACATAGAGCTAGTTGACACTCTGCGAGGCCAAGTAATGCCTAACACATCAAACCAAAGGAAATTGATGATGCCCACTGGAGGAACCTGCAGCAACTGAATCCCACGCTCATGCTTGAGAGCTTCATTAGAAAGCCAATCCGCAGCTTGGTTACATTCTCTATAAATATGCTTGATCTGTACCTCCCATTCGCGCTTGATAATGGCTCTGCAAATATGCACCAAGTTGGAATGAGGATGAGCAATTGACCTACTACTAGAAGAGAATCAATTCCGAACACAATTCTGCGATGTCCCTTATCCCAGGCTAACTTGAGGCCTTGATACACTGCCCAAAGCTCTGCTGCAGCTGCATTGCAAACACCAATATTGATTGTAAACCCAGCTAGCCATTAATATATATATATATTTTAGTATTAAGGAGGAGGGATTCAAACTTGATATATTGTGCAAGTCGTATCTGATACCTAAGTATGCAAAGATTTATTTATTTATTTATTTATTTTTTGTAACTAAATATTTAATATTATTTAATTTAATATTGAGGGAGTGTATATTCTGATATAACCAAATCTAATCCTACAAATTATATAAAATGAATAATAAATCTCATACATGCATGAATAAGTATCGTTTTATATATAAAATATGAATATAAAGCTTATAGAGTATATTCAATTGACAAAGCAAATGTGCTCTAAATCGATTCCAGTAATAAATGTAATTATGTAAATTATAGGTTAATATTTATAAATTAATTATTACACGAATGTAAAGGGTATTAGAATATATTATATTATTCTATTAATTAATTAATTAATATATACTAAATCAATAGACGCTAAATAATTAAGTCTGAAAAAAAATTCAAAATAAAAATAAACATTAAATCATTAAATTAAATCAATTAAAATTTCAAAATAAAATATTAAATCATTAAATCAAATTTTCGATACAGTCACTTTACAACTAAAAAAAAAAAAAAAGAATAATAATAAGTGAGTTTGCCTTTTAGTTCCTCTTATTATGTGTTTCAATATAGTGCTTATAGTAAATTTCTAAAGTTAATTTGCATATGAATATTTGGTGTTTTTAAATTATATGTCATGATCTCAAAATACTGATATGGTAAGAAAATATTGATTAATTAAAAAATAATCATTTAATTCAACATAAAAAGGTTTTGATTTTCGTAGCAATACCTTTATAAGTAATAACCTAGATTTCATCAGTTCCCAAATATTAACAGTAATGCCATTGGAAAGCAAATTAAATGGTTATTGAGATAACGATATAAATAGAAACTCAAACGAGACCCGGTGAAATGCAAATAAAATTTTTGCATTTAATTTAATTCTACTTCTGTGATATTATGGTACATGGGAACTCACAAATATATTATGAGAATGATAAATAAAATAAAGTTAGTGAACTATATCGATAACGGTTACAACAATGAATAGTGTAAAATAATGGTAAAATGGTCATTTCGTAAAAACTGTCGAAATGACAAATTAATTGTACATGAATATATATGCAGTGTGAGGCCCAACCATGTATTAACATGGCCAGCCCATTATGATTGTATGAAAGGAAAATTAGCTTAAAATTGTATGAAATTAATAGTCAAATTAAATTAATGGAGATGGACCCCACAATTTATAATAGTCAAAATTACTACAAGAATAAGGAAATTTCATGGTAATTTCCTAACATAAAAGAATGTGCATATTTATCTAAATATAAATGAAAGTTGTAAAATCAAAATTTGGCTAAATATAATAGCCATTAGATCACCCAAGGTAAATCTACACCAACCATACAAGTAAAGCTTATTCAATAAGCTTTAAAATTATCTTATATTCATCAATTGTTAAACAAAAGAAGAACAATAATTCTTCTCTCTTAAGTGGACGGTTCCAAAAACTCTTCTTCAAGAAGTATGGACTTTCAAGGTAAGCTCTAAAATTTTGACTCCAAACTTCATTTTAAGCATGAACAATTGACTATTTGTGTTAAAATTTTAGAATTTCTCATTCTTCTTTCTTCTTATGCTTCGGCCTATGAATGGAAAAATTGGAAAAAATTATTTCTTTTTATTTTCTGATGTTTATGGGTGTATTAAGAAGTGAATTGAAAGAATTGATGAGTTTATTGCATTTAAATTGCTTGATAGAGCTTGATTTTGTTATGGAGCTTGAATTGAGAAACCTAGGTTTTGAATTGAGTAAAAATTTGGAACACCCATACTGTCAATTTGGATGCAGAATTTGATGAAGTGTAAAACATGAAAGTTGTAGTGTTTTACCTTAATTAGATTCTCATAAAAGGGTTTTATGAGATTATTTATGATTAATGATATATGTCACTTAAAAATAGACTGACCCGGATTTGGGGAGGGTTCTGAGTAACCCGGACTGTTTGAGTTTATAAGAGGTTTTATGATCATAATTTGAATATAGTCAAAACATAAGAGTTGTAGATACATGTCTTAAGTATTTAATTTTAAAAGTAATTTTAAAGATTTAATGTTTATAAAGATAAATCCTACTGGAACTGAAATCGGTCCTGTATAAAGGTTAGTTGGGAAGTCCGATATGAAGTAGCCCAAAAGATGAATCTATAAACTGAATTAAGGAAAGTATAAAACATAAAAAATGGTAATTGATATGTGTATAACCTTTGTGTTAAATTAAATGTAAATTATATATGTGTATTGAGAGATATAATCTAGAGAAGGTGATAAGGTATGGAAACCCTTGTAAATTAGCACCATTGCTAGACTTAAGAATATATCTCATGAATTGAGCATAAAAGAAATAGAATTAGAAGAAACTTAAAACTAGTGAAATGATCATTGATGTATGTAGAATAAATTCACAAAATGGAGTAATAAAATATTAAGTGTAGTATGACAAATAGAGCTTGCTCTATAATTGACTCTATATTTAGGTTCAATTGGTAATCTGAATTAGAACCTCTGATTTGAGGACTTTAAAGATGGAACTGGGTTAAACTCAAAACATAATAAATATTCCTTAATATCTCTAGTATCACTCAGTAAAAGAAAATTATAATTGAAAAAATAAATCATGAGTTATACTCAAAACAGTGTGACAGGGTCAGTTTGCCTTGTAACAGAAATATAATTGAATTGAAATGGTCAATAAGTTTTCTATGAATTGAATTTTAAGTTTAATTTTGGATGTGTTGTAAATGTGTATATGTAGTTTGAAATACAAAAAGAATAAACTAATTTGAATTAGTAAATCTTGAGAAATGATAGAAACAAGATGACAAGGTCTAGTGTTATAACTAGACAATAAAGAAGAATGTAATATTCTACAGTTAACAACTGTATACGGAAACATTGAGTAAATAATTAATGAGAATAATGAATATTGAATTAAATATAATTATTCAACATGAAGTTAATGTAAGAGAGTATTAAATTGCTATAAGGCAAATAATGAATATGACGGATTATGATATGTGCATATGTATGTACTATTGAACATACTAATTTGCATCAATACTGGATAATAGTATTAAAGTTGGAATTGAAATAGTCAAATTGATAAGGTGATTATATGATGTTAAGGGTGTAGTACAATATAGAACCCAAAAGAGATAAATGTTCCGGAGATTGGGGAGCATCATTATCGATTGAACTAAAAGCTTACATTAGGAGCTAAGGAAGTCAATGTGAGTACTTTGAACCCTTTTTGTTTCTTTAATGAATCCAAGTATCTGAATCCTTTTAATGGGGCCTTTGGCCTATTTACTGTTAATTAAATTCTTTTACTGAGGCTGTTGGTCTACTTCATATTACTTGACTATGAGTACTAAAACTATACTCAAATTAAATACTGTAAAAGAGTTTATCTTCTTCATATTAATCTTTCCATTGTACTAAATCCAGTCTTGAATCAATGATTCTTCCTTGAAAACCCAAAGTATTCTAGTTGACAAACTGTTCTCATAGTCATGTTCCCTTAGGGAACTAATTGATTCATGTATCAAAAATCTCCTTAGAACACGGGCAGTAATACTAGCGTATCATTGGCCGTGTAACAAATTAACTTCTTTCTTTCACCAAACTATACTCCATATAAACACTATAAAAATGTTTACCTTCCATATATCGATCTTTTCATTGAGTCATGTGTAATTTCTATTCATACACTATTTATCTTCTAGTGAATCTTATGTGGTTCATTATTATATACTGTTAATGCATCATATTGAATAATTTACCTATTGGATCCAAAGTGATCTTATTGTATAACTGAAAGCGGAAATCCCCGACTGATATGGGTTTACATCAGACTGTGTGCACACGGAAAAAACCTGCGGATAGGGTGAGCGTATCCGCCTCAGCTAGGAGGGGTGGTCCTAACCGTAAGACCCGATCAGTCTTACGTTTTATATCACTGTTTATCAGTGAGCAAAGCAATAGCTGCCACTCCACTGTTTACTAATATGAGTGGTTAAGGCAACAGCTGCCACTCCACTATTTATAGTAAGAAGCATACCCCTTCCAAGATTGTAATTTCTGCTAAAATGATATTACTGCATCCCAATTGTCATTGACTATTATCTTTACAATTGATCACTGTTAATGAAACCCAACCGTCATTGACCATTGTTATTAGAAACCGACTGTTATTGATTATTATCATTGAATTCTGATTGTCATTATTCATCGCATCAAATTCCGATTATCATTGATCATTGTTGTTATTTTCCATTATTATTAAAAACTTACTGTTATTGATCACTGTAATTCAATTCCGACTGTCATAAGTTATCGTTATTGAATTCCAACAGTTATTGATCATCGATATTGGGTTCTAAATGTGTTTTCTATATTGTTATAGTGAAATCCTAAAATTGATATTCCATTGCTATTGCTTATCTAAGAATCTGTTTCTCCTCCATTGTTTTATAAAATTCTAAATTGCTATTAATCATTGGAAAACTGTACCTCCTCCACTGTTTCATTAGAACTATATTATTAGTTATTAACTGATATTGATCATTGAAAGGTTATCTCTTCTATATTGTTATACTTAAACTTAAAGACTGATAATTTATTGCTAAACACATATTCATCTACTATTTCTTATGTATTGTAAGTACTCACTGAGCCTATCTCATACCCCTATATTGTTTTATTTTAGGTTTAGTTGCAGATTCAGTAAGTGAATCTCAAGTATCCATCTTCACTTGGGACTACTTTGCTGAGAATAAGATGATTTCAAATTACTGTTGAGTCAAATCATTTTAGAGCTCCATGAATTATAACAGTATAATATTGTAGTAATTGATTTTATTGAATTTTTATATGGTTTAAGAATTGTAATGTAATAACAATGATAAAGTATTAAGAGAATTTGTATTGGTTTATAAGAAGCTAAAGGTATTGAAGTGTTTTATTGGAAGTGTACCTTGAATGCAGGTTGTGAACCTGAGGTAATGTTATAGATGCAGCTGTTATGCTGCCAAACTGAAACTGATTGTGTTAATAGTATTATTTTATTGATTGAGTGGGTTTTACGGGTTGTTGGTACCATTATGGTCATCCATGCCCTAGGACCGTCATATCGCCTAAGGTGGGATGTGACATACACCAAGTACATGAGTCATTAAATCATGATTTATATCCATTCGGTTCTCATACAAATCTTGAAACAAGTCATTGACTTGTTCCACTCGGGCTTGAGTCCCAATCATCCACCAAAATTGATAAAATAATAGAGGACGTGGCATATTTTTTTTCTACAACAAATGCAGAAAAAATTACCATTAGAAATTAAGATATTTTTAGTGGTTAGACACTTAAGTGTTTGATGATCATACCACATCATCAATCTATTAAATTGTTCTCTATTAGACTATCTCTCGTAACGATTATTCTCTATCAGACTATCTCTCATAATGATTAGACTTTAAAAAGTAAAAAATTCAAAGCATTTTTAAAAGAAATTAAATAATAATGGACCCCACAAATAAGGATATGTGTCACGATCTCCTTCATCCTCACTTGCTTGGCACGGCATGCTGCTGTGCAGTTCACGCATGGCTTTATCATTTGGTTTTAATTTTTTTTGTTTTTTAAAGAGTCACCAACTGGTTGACACCAATCAATTAATAATGA